>PVJI01016188.1:0-38993 GCA_004026765.1 Micronycteris hirsuta
ATTGTTGTTCAATTACAGTTGTCTGCATCCTCTCCCCTCCCCTCCCGCCCCTCCCCCCTCCAAACCCACCTGCCTCCACCCTCCCCCTTGGTTCTGTCCATGTGTCCTCCACAGTGGTTCCTGGAAACCCTGCTCCCATATTCCCCTCCCCACTCCCCTCTGGCTATTGTTAGATTGTTCTTAATTTCAATGTCTCTGGTTATGTTTTTCTTGCTTTTTTCTTTTGTTGATTATGTTCCAGTTAAAGGTGAGATCATATGGTATTTGTCCCTCACCACCTGGCTTATATCACTTAGCATAATGTTCTCCAGTTCCATCCGTGCTGTTGCAAAGGATATAAGCTCCTTCCCTAAGAACCCTGAAACACCAATCCAAAAGAACCTATGTACCCCAATGTTCATAGCAGCACAATTTACAATAGCCAAGTGCTGGAAGCAACCTAAGTGCCCATCAACAAATCAGTAGATCAAGAAACTATGGTACATTTACATAATGGAATTTACTTACTTTTTTTGATACTTATAAGACATTTACAGAATACAAATTAGGAAGTCTCTGAACATCTTAAGCTCTCTTTATTAGCTCTGTTTCGTTGTTTTTGAATTTTTTTTTTTTTTTAGCCTGCATTTGTGTCTTGCTTTTCAAGTTTTGTTTTGTAATTTAAGTCAGCCAGCAGAGGTAGTAGCAAAGACTAGACCAATGTTGAAGGTAATAAATGAGGATTTTGTATCAGATAAAGAAATGTCAGGTTATTCAAAAGTTAAATTAACCCAATCCTTTTAAAAGCTTTTTTTCTCCTTTTAAGAAATAAGGTGTTAGAGACAGCTAAAGCCCCTCCATCCATTTTCCTTTTATTCCTTCCCAGAGGTAATTATTATTCTGAAATCAGTATATACTATGATTATATTTTAAATATATTTGATTTTACTAAATGCAGTGGTATGAGAATAGGATTATAGCACCTTCCATTTCACCACCCACAGTAATGTTCTTGGAGATAATATCAAACCTGTTATTTTTCTTTTTCTGGCTAATCATACTTCTTTCTCGAATCTCAGTATATTTTTAAAAGAAAAGGACCAAAGCGGTAAGTGAGATACAAATTTGTGGAAAAGACTTAACTTATAGACAAAATAAAATGCAAGGAAATTACAGTGCTTGTGTTTTGCTTATTTTCCAGGTTACACAGTGTGGGCACACAATCTCATTGCCATTGCTCGTCTTCGTGGCTCTGATCTAAAAGTACTGGAAGTCACTGAAGAAAGCATTGATTTTGACCAAGGTGAACTCGCCGACCAGGATGTGGATCCAGTGCATAACCTTATTGAGCAGGTATCCCTGGGCTTGGGCCAACCTTGGCACGCCGTCATGGACATCGAATCACTCAGTGTCTTCACTGAACCAAATCGCCATTTTTACAGAGAGATGCAAAGCTTCAGCGAAGACATTTAGCTTTTTTTTTTTTTTAAATGTACAATTCCTGTGGTTACATATGCAAGTAGGGTCCCATTATGTTTTTTTTTCAGTAGTGTGAATTAATCCCTTTGTGCTGTGTTTAATCAGTATTAGCTTCATAGAGTTATATATGTATATTCTACTTCTTGATCAAAGAACGTACTCGGGTATTGGTTTAGAAGTTCAAAGTGACTACGTATAGGGCTTTCACGGTTAATGAACTTGTTACCAAACCTTAAAGGATATACAACCGAAGGTTGTCTGAGGTTGCTGGCTAACTTTGTTTTTCACTGAGTTACTCTGCCTTTTTGATGTTTTTATTCTTTGTGTGTCAGAGTCCAGAACTCAGGAGCCAAAATATTTTTATACATATATAGAAATATATCCATAGCCTGGTAGATTTGTATGCAATGCACTGCATTCACGTATTCTAATAGCATTTCATTCATTTTTATTTGAAATGGAAGGGAAGATAATGTCCCAAATGATTTATCCTTAACAGAAAAACCAAGACTTTAACTTTCACTACATATATAAAATTGATATCACCAATTACCATTCTGAATTTTGTATAGTACTAGGTTAGAACATTGCTTAACCCTTTCTTTAATGCATTTACATAAACAAAATACTCAAATTGTTGGATTTTTAAAAACTATATATGACACGATTTTATTTATCAATTATATTACACATTTAAGTTAGCTTTTAAGCCCAGATTTCAAGTAGTGGAGGAAGGAAGAAACTGTATTCCAGGGTAAAACCTCCTAAAGAAAATCAAAAAGCAGAATTGTAAACACACATGCTTGCAAACATTAGTCGTGAAACCCCTAGCAACAAGTCACTGGATTTTTCTCTGTCAGCGCGCGTGTCAGCTGCCAAAGAACAGACTTAACTGAAGAAGTGCCCACATGCTGGCAGGGCCGGCCCGCTCTGGCCAGCCACATACTGCTGGACTGTAATATTTAAGGTCGAATTTCGACCTGTGGTACACAGCTGTGCTGTGGCTCAGTCAGCAACCTCAGAACTCTGAAAAACAAAACAAAAAAGAAAAAAGAAAAAAAAAACCATGCACCTGTTTCACTGTGAATAGTGAATGTAAAGGAAGAAAGGAAAAACTGAAAGCTTGTTCTATCACAGGTATGAGCTGCTATGATACATGAAGAACATTCCATGAAGTATGTTTTAAAACCTTGTTATATCTGAGAGGCTTTAAAAGCCGATTTCACTGTTTCAGGGCAACCGCGGTACAGACGTGGTCTCTGTGAGACTTCCACCTGACCCCAGTTTTAAGTGGTACGAATGTTGTGCATTTAATGTTAAAGGACAGTCTGCAATAATAAAGTAGCCGACGTGGGTGCCCAGCAGTGCTGAGACCTGGCTGCTCTATTGTAAGCTTTGGAAACACAATTTATGCAACAGATGTCCAGATATGATTCTATTTATGGAAAAAGTTTATATGTGTTTTACAAATGGTTTTACCATCTTATATTAAAATGACCTTTTGACAGGTGTGCACTGTTTTGTCTCCAGTGGGCACATACCATGCGGATTTTATATGTACATCAGTAGTGTGAATCCACTGGCACAGTGTGTGTAAATGCCAGATGTGGTGAGATTTTATCTTATAAATGTGATCAGATAAAATAACTCCTGACAGAAACTGTAAGGAAACCAGCTGAATGTTTGACCTGATGACTGATGTTGTATGGTTTATGTTAAATGTATATTCTTTTAATCAATGAATAAAGCATTAAAAAGTGATCATTGAAATATATTTTATTGTATATGAGGCATGAAAACTTTTATTAGTGTTAAATAAACTGCAGTAATCCCTATATTGTGTATAATCATATGTTAGCTCCTATTGTAACTTGGCTAGTGAAGCTCAAATTTGAGAACCTATCATAAAAAGTCTTAGGCTGAATAATTTGGAGATTTTAATTTTTTAACTCATTTTCACAGAATACAAGCATAAAAGCAAACAATACACTGGTTAACGCAAAGTCCAAGTGTGGCTACTTACTTCAGTATGCCAGTAATAAATAGTTCATAAACCCCTATGTACTGCTTTAGTTTGGCTTTGCAATCTTATATTCTTGGTTATTGAAGCAAACATCTGTCATTTATGAGAAAAAAAAAGCTTTGACATCTTTCCTTCCTTAATCATTCCAGCTGCTGACTCTTCTAGACACTGCTTTATGTTAGAACAATCTGGTGTTCACAAAGAACTGCCGTCATACCTGCTGCTTCCTTGTTAGAGACATCTAACGCCTTTGAATAACTCAACATGTTTATGTATTTAAAATGCCAAATAAGCCCTGGCTGGTGTAGCTCAGTGGATGGAGTGCAGGCTGGAAACCAAAGGGTCCCAGTTCAATTCCCAGTCAGGGCATGTGCCTGAGTTGCAGGCCAGGTTCCCAGTGAGGGCCATGTGAGGAGCAACCATACATTGCTGTTTCTCTCCCTCCCTTACCCTCTCTCTAAAAATAATAAATAAATAAAATGCCAAATAGTATGAAAAATGTACGGACAAAGGAAGCCTATTTATATATATGAGTATCAGACAAGCGACGGTTGGTATAGTAAGGCACTACACTGGCAGGCTCGACATCTGTTTTCTACTCTAAGCTCTGGCGCTGATGCCGCATGGCTAAACGCTTCACTGAGCTTCGGTTTCCTCCTGTGAAATGAGGGATTGGACTTGGTTCTAAAACTCTGATTCTTCATCTAAAGTTTCACCCTTTGTTAGCCAACAGCTTGTAGACATGTACAAGATCATCTTCGAACAGATGTATTAAATAAAATAGTCTCAAGACATAGCTTACTAAACTATATGAAATTTACATATCTAAAAGTACTTTCATATCTCCTCCACCACCCTAGGAATTAAAAAGTTAGGGATTCAGTAGAGCAGGGCTTGGGAAGGAAGTGTGCCTACGGTTGAACACAGAGATTCAGAAACTAAACTGCTTGGGGCGTATAGCATGAATCAGACCGGATCTTCATGAAGCCAGTACACAAAACGGTGCCAAATGGGGCTAACACACAAGCAGGTGTGAAAGCCCAGTGGCCACACCGCATTGTCTGTGTGCTTCCCAATGTTTTCATGTCCTGGCATAAAAAACACTGTACAACAAACCGGTAAAAACTGGAAGGAATTGGAGAAAAAAAAAATCTTTCTTTATTGTATAATTGATGAGAAAAATAAAATACAGATTCACAAATAGTAATCTTGTCAAGATTAAAATCTTGTCGGTAAAATAAAATATTCTCAAGAGTCTTAACTAATAACCTCTTAAAAAACTACTATTACACCCTGGCTGGTGTAGCTCAGTGGATTGAGTGCGGGCTGGGAACCAAAGGGAACCCAGTTCAATTCCCAGTCAGGGCACATGCCTGGGTTGCGGGCCAGGTCCCCAGTGAGGGCCATGTGAGAGGCAACTATACATTGCTCTTTCTCCCCCTCTCTGTCTCCCTCCCTTCTCCTCTCTCTAATAATAAATAAATAAAATCTTAAAAAAAAAAACTTTACTATTGCCATCAGTGAACCCCCCCAAAAATAAGTGATGTTTAAGCTTTTTTTTCACAACCATTCAAAACTTATGCAGCTGAATTATGCTTAAGAAATTAACTGTTCTAAATGTAATAGTAAATGTAGAGATTTCTTGCAATGTGAATATTTTCATTACAAGTATTTCAAATAATGATGAAGCTCTAATTTGCAGTCACCTATACTTAACCACGCCACTAGTTTAGCTAGCATACAGAGCACATACCAGCCACCAACAGACAAGTATCTGATTTATAAGAAGGCAATTTGAGGCCTGTGGGGTGCCCTCCTCTTACCACCAGCTCCCAATCCCCTCACTCATCTGGGGCTTCACGCTTGGGTTTTCCCATCTTCTCTTAGGACATCTGGAACATACTTCTGTCACAGCGTCGTGGACCACACTCCCTGCCCCCCACCCCACCTCGCCCATGATGGGCAGTGCAGCATTCTACATCTGGCCGGGGAGTGGTAAGTGACTGAGTTCGGGGTACACTGTCAGACCCAGCTCCACTCCCTGCTCTCCAACAAGAGACTGAACGCATCACGAAGCAACCAGCCAGGGCTCCCAGCCACCCCCCAGAATTCAGGTAGCCTGGAGGGGCATGACCTGGTACAATCTCTAGACTAACTTGGCTTGCTGGTTGTGGAAAGAAATGGAAGGTATACTGTGAATAAATTTTCAGAACACTTGAATCATCCTTTGTAAAAGATTTTTTTAAAAAATTAAACAGTGAGGGCAAGATAATACAAAACTTTGGCAAGGAAGAAGGAAACACTGACAGTTGGAGCTTGAACTGGCCTATCCACTTTAGAGAGCAAAATTGCAGTATCTTCTAGAGCTAAAGTTGTTGGCCGAATGACCAAGCCATTTCACTCCTAGATGTATTATCTTAACACCAGGTCTTTGATCATTTTTGTTCTCATACTCCCTAAAAATCTTAAAGGAATTTTGAAAAACCATGTACTCCTTTGCACAGACAGACATATATAAAACACTGGCCATAATCTTTTCAGATAATATTAATAGCTTAAATGAACAGTAAACATCATTTTAAAAAATGTATATAATGAGATCTAAATGCCATAGTAATTTGGTACCTCCTGCAATCCATTCATTTAAAAAATGCTATAAACTCTTGATCATTTGGAAATTTTACATCATTCACTTTCCTCCTTAAACCCATATATTGTGTCAGTTATCAATTTATTGCCTCACCTCTGAATGCACCCTAATATTTCCTCTCCAATAATGGAACTACTTTCAGTACTGCACAATGTTAAGTTTTCTCACTAAGAGGCATGCAGGACATGGTAGAAAGAAGAGGCTCTCCCATAGTTCCCGTGGCAGGGCAGGGTAGGCAGCCTCAGTGTGAAGACTTGCAGTGGAGCCTGCCCCAGCCACGGGCCAACACTGTCTCACTGTGACCTTTCAGCCTCAGCCTGACCTTCTGCTCTCTTGACACAGAAACAAACTGCTGTGTAGCCCACACGCTTTGAGAGCCTCCTGCCTGCAATGGCGCATAGACTGCCACTATCCGAGCGGCTGGTACTGCCCACGTGATCCCGACGGTCCCAGTGGGGCTTGCCACTGCCTGGCCCACTCTCTGCTCTGAAGGCATCTGCACCTCCGGTACCCACACCCACTGCACACCCATGCCACTGGTTGCTTTTTGCCTGCCTCCCCCCTGAAATGAGGCAGGTCCGGTATAAATCTATTCCTAGTTTTTTTTTCATTATTTATAAACACAAGTAAGTGCCAAAAAAATCTTGTCAACATAAACGAGTAGATGAGAAGAGAGTCTGTTATAATGATGTTACTCATTCTTCAAACTCTTGAACTTACAAGCACCTCCCTCCGCAAAAAAAACCAAATCGAAAAATTTTTTTGTAACTTGGTTGATGCAAATGGAGTTATTCACTTCCTCAGCACTGACATCAATATTTCAAATTGTCTCTTTAGGGCTCCAGAGGTTAGTACTCTTAATATGATGCATTAGAGTAAGATCGGGAGTGGGTGAAAGGTTATGTTCCTTTTGTAACATGGGAGTAGGGTAACTGCAAAAGGAGGTTAGGAAAGGAGAACCTGTATCTTCTTAAGTTCATCCTTCAGCAGAACAGCTGTGGAAAAGAATACACGCGGAAGGTGAAATTCTGTGAATTTCCCTAAAAGCATATCTGCAATTGCTTGTAAATTTCTTGTATACTGTTTCAAAATTTGATGTACCCCAAGTTTCAAAATTATAGCTGTAGAGAAGTATTGCTTATGTGACAAAGAAACAAATACTAAGATGCTTATTTCCACGTTATAATGAAAAAACAGCAGCACCTGGATGTCCATCACTAACAAGATGAATGTACTGTTGCACAGCCACAATGGAAATGCTATACAGCAGTCAAAATTAACTCGACCTACATTTATTAAAATGGGTGGATCTCAAAATTGAGTGAAAAAAAACAATTTCTAAGGGACATAATGATACCATTGATGTACATTTTTAAAAGGCAGATAAAATAAACCTACATATTGTACATAAATACTTAACTGGAAAACAACATTTCCAACTTCTACACTGGAGTGTTTACCTCTACAGCATGATGACAACTATATCTGTTACATCTTTTCTTGAAAAAAAGGCAAATATTAAATTTGCTCTATCTGGGTAGTAAGTAAAAGGAAATATATTATTTGGTTCTTTCCTATATTTTTAAAATATTTGTAATTTAAGATGTCAGTACAAGTTACCAAAAAACTCAGTCCTCTTGAGTGACTTGGTTCATGATCATGGCCAAGTCTAAAATGTTACCAGAGCAAGATGGAATATTGCCTCCACTCACTCAGAGAGGACTGTACCACAGTAAACAGAGGCTCAAAGACTGCCTGAGAGTTTAACGACTACTTTAATTGGAAGTAAGGAAGTTCTAAATAATGTTCTAATATATCATTGCAGCTGACTATATATTTCAATTTAAAGTATTCTCATTAGCGTAATAATTCAATATGAACATCATATAAAACAAACTCAGCTATTTTGAGTGTAGCCAAGGATCCCAAAGTGTAAAAAACTTGTGGAGCCACCAAAGACCCCAGATAGCCATAGCAATTTTGAGAAAAAGAACAAAGTTGGAGGTATGCTGTGTAATATCAAATTATACTACAAGGCTATAGAAATCAAAACAGCATGGTACTGGCATAAAAACAGAAACATAGAGTGACTGAACAGAATAGAGAGCTCAGAAATAAACCCACCCCTACCTGGTCAATTAATATACAACAAAAGAGGGAAATGGGTATTATGCTAAGTGAAATATGTCAGTCCGAGAAAGACGTATCATATGATTTCACTTATATGTGGAATCTGAAGAACAAAGTAAACAAAACAGAAACAGACTTAGATACAGAGAACAGAAGGACTGATGGTTGCCAGAGGGAAGGGGTGTGTTCAGGGACTGGGTGAAAAGGTGAAGGGATTGCAGAGTACAAATTGGTGGTTACAGAACAGTTACAGGGATGTAAAGTACAGCATAGGGAATATAATATATATTGTAATAACTGTGTACGGTGTCAGGTGAGTACTGGAAATATTGGGGGGAACACTTTGTAAAGTGTATGCTTGTCTAACCACTATGCTGTACACCTGAAACTACTACAAAATAATACTGAATGTTAACTGTGACTGAAAAATAAAATCTAAAAGACTCAGGCCAGATTATTGCCTGCACTAACACTTAAAAGTATCACATTCAGAAGAGCCACTGCCACTTCCTTTTAACTCCCTCTTCCTACGTTCAGCATAATTCTAACAAGCCTGTTTGCTGATTTCTCAATCCACAGTAGACTGGATGTGGAGGGAAGGAGTGACTGAAAAAGGCATAGAAATATACAAACTTGAAAAAAGAATATAACTAATCTTAAACCATTTGTTTTGGAACTTGAAGCAGACTTAAACACCCAAAACAAAACTGAAGTGTATAGATATAATATTTGTAATGGCTCTGTATCAGTAGGAAAATACATTATCTTCAGAATACCTGTGTAATTAATGAATAGAGCTTTTAATACATTTTAGAAATATTTTCCCGCAAGATGATTAGAAGGGTTGGTGTTTAAAACGACTTGAGTTAATCAAGAAATATTCACTTAAGGTATTCTGAGAAAACAGAGAAGAAATATGGCATGCATTGAATATTTACTGTGTGCTAAGCACTATTTTAACCACTTTGAGCGTAATTTATTTAATTCCCACAGCAACCCTGCAGGACATAATCACCCGCATTTCATATATGAGGAAGCTGAGACACAGAAAGGTTAAGCATCTTGTCCAAGGTTGCCCTGGCCTGGTGCCTCAGTTGGCTGGCATGCTGTCCTGTGCACCAGAAGGCTGCAGGTTTGACCCCTGGTCAGGGCACAGACCAACCAGTCAGTGCATAGGGGAGGGAACTGATCAACGTTCTCTCTCAAACTGGTTTTTCCACCCCTCCTCTGCCCCTTCCCAGTTCCTCTCTCTCCCCTGTCCTCTCTCTCTAAAATCAGTGAAAAATATCCTCAGGTGAGAACTAAAAAAAGAAAAAAAAACCTGTCCCAGATCATAAAACTAGTAAGTGTTTGAGCAAAATTTGAACCAAGATAAAATAAGACCCCTGTATTATATGACTTCTATTCTGTCACTCTTAAATACATCTACACTATTATTAGGCAAATAATACTTTTTTTTTTAGTTTTTCAAATGTATAGATTTTCAATTTTAAAGTCACACACTTTCCATGTACAAGTATCCTTGCTGTATTTCTTGAATTTCATTAACTGCCCTTGGTATATTCCTCTGTGCGTGTGCGTGCGCACACATGTGTGACCAATTTAATTGATCACAAAGCAACAGAATGATCATGTAGGTATATGAATTTATATGTACCACATAAAAGCGTGTATGTGGGAACACACTGAAAATATAAATGTACTACATAATCTAACGTAATTTAATTTTTAATAACTAATTTTAAATAAACAAATTATATAGTTTGTATATGTTTAACCTACCTAATGGCAAGAGAAAGGCAAGTTAACTGTAAAATTAGAATTGCCACTACTTTGCTGTAATTATTTCTGGAAGGTAAGAACTCTACTTACCTGGGATGATATATGGTTTGAGATTTTCAAGTGATTGAAATACATTTAATTTTGGTCCTTCATTGTTCTGATCTGTGTTTTTGGACCCAACAAACAGGAAATTTTTTAAAGGCTAGTTGACCAAGATGGAGTTTTGTTAACATATCAGTTGACTGGCTTGATCATGTTTTCCACTATATTAACAAAATCTAGTTTGGCATCTTGTTACACAAAGGGCCGTCAAATGAACAGATCCAAATAGTTCAGACCTAGGTAGTTACCAGTCTCCTTTCAGCAATACCAGCAAATTAAATTCTCTTTTGATCATGTGGACTCTTTGACTGTACTTCCTATTATACTAGTAAGTATAATTTTATTAAAGTATCAAATAGTTAAGTGAAACTTTAAGATATCTTTATATAAAGACTCAATACATACTCTGACGGCAAGCCGTTTCAAAATAGAAAGTTAACATAAATATTTACTAATTTCAAAAAAAATTTTAAAGACCTGAACACAAGTTCACAGAAAATGAATTCTCTTTGGCTGAAATAAACATAATTCAAAATGACAAGTTCCAACAAAGAAATGGTAATAGAAATTTTAAAACACCGTTCATATCATTTGCAAACAAAGGCAAGGCAGTGTAATTATGGTTTAATAAAATAACATATTTTGGAAGAAAGTGAAAATAGAGGTGATGTACCTCAATAGAATAAAGGCCATATATGACAAGCCCATAGCCAACACCATACTCAATCGTGAAAAGCTGAAAGATTGTCCTTTAGGATCAAGAACATGAAATGGCACCAACTCTCACCATTTCTATTCAACATTGTGTTGGAATTCCCAGCCAAAGCAAAAAGGGAAGGAAGAGGAGGGGAGGGGAGGGGACTGGAGGAGAAGAGAGGTGAGAGAAAAGGACAGGAGGGGGTGGGGGAGGGGAGAAGAGAGGATGCAGACAACTGTAATTGAACAACAAGAAAGTAATTAAAATTTAAAAAGAAAGGACAAGGACAGGACAGAAAAAAGGAGAAAGGAAAGGAAAGGGAGAAGAGGAGAGGAGAAGAGAGGGGAGGGGAGGGGAGGGGAGGAGACAAATGAAAAGAAAGGAAGAAAAAGAAAGAGAAAGAAAAGGTATTCAAATCACAGAAAGAAGGAAGAACACTGTGTGTGCTTGGCATGATATACAGATAATTCTCGACTTATGGTGGGGTTATGTCCTGATAAACCCCATCTTAAATTGAAAATATTCTAAGTCAAAAATGCACTTAATACACCTATCCTATGCAAATATCATAGCTTAGCCTTCCCGACTTTAATGGTGCTCAGATCACTAATAATATTTAGTCTACAGCTGTACAATTATCTTGAATTTCATCTCAAGAGTAATTGCCTGCCTTGTCTTCTAACCAGAAACGGGATACACAGTTGGGCATTTTGTAAACGTGATGGGATGTGAAAATATAAAACATACGAAAAACACTGGCAACGCAGTACACTGTACAGTATCGACTGTTCACCCTCGTGATCATGTGGCTGCCTGGGAGCCGTGGCTCGCTGCCACAGGAGAGTGTGGTACCACATATCACTTGCCCGGGAAAGATCAAAATTCAAAATTCAGAGTACAGTTCCTATTGAATGCATACCACTTTCATACGATAGTAAAGTTGAAAAATCTTAAGTTGAGAACTGTCTGTATGTACAGTCATGCAGAGTTTAACAATAAGGATACATTCTGAAAAATGTATTGCTGGACCATTTCGTCATTGTGCAAACATTACAGAATGTAGTCACACAAACCTAGATGGTACTTTATAACTAACAAGGGCGGTTGATTCATTAACACCAGCAACACTACAAATGTGAAAATAATGCATCACGGTGGTGTCAGGATGGCTACGACATCACTAGGTGATAGAAATAAACTGTTAGGAAAATGAATTCAGCAGAGTTGCAGGTACGACATTAATATACAAAATCCGTTGCCTTTCTAAACACTAATGCCAATCTATCCAAAAGGAAATTAAGAGAGCAATCCCATTTACAATGGTATCAAATAGTATAAAATACTTAGAAATAGATTTAACCAAGGAGGTGAAAGATCTATACACTGAAAATTTCAAGAAATCAATCAAAGAAATTAATTGACTTCCAAACCATGGAACTTTACCTCAAATCAAGAGTAAGAGCCACGCCCAGGAATTTTTCTAGAATTTTCAAAATAATGGCTCTTTTTCCTCCTGAGATCGTAAACACTAAATAGCACGTAAGTCTGGAAATGCTGCAACCATATGGGGAGAGAATATACCTGAGAATGAAACAGAGAAAACAGAGCTAAGAGCTTAGAAGAGAAAGACCATGTTTTGATGTTATAATTTAACCATACTATGATTTTAACTGTGAAACTCTGAAATTCCTAGTTATACCAACCAGTATTATTCCATTTATTGTTATCAAACTGGTTTGAGCTGCACTTCTGTCTTGCAAGCAAGAAACCTAATACAACATAATAAATTTAACTGCTCTTCATGGACAATTATCAGAGAGCTCTCCTCTCATATAGCACCACAAAACCCACCCTCTCTTTTGTCGCACTCATACCACCTTCTGTCAAAGTAGCTGCTACTCTTAAAGAAAAGGGAGGCTTAGTTTGCAAAGGCAACAAGGCTAGATGCTTTTCTAAGTAGACTTCATGGTGAATCCTGAATCACACCTCCAGAAGACTAAAAATCACCAACCATAATCTCAAAATAATTTCATAGAATCTAAGCACATGTACAAATTGTCTGGATTGTCTGGCTTAAAAAAAAAGGTATTGTTTCAACCAACCTGGTTCCAAAGAATGTGATCTTCCCTCTTAACAACCTTTTCTCCTCTGCCCCAAATTCTGGCCCCCGAATATATTTTAGGTATAGATCACTGAAAAATCATCCGAAAGCCAGGATGGAGAAAGGAGTATATGCAGAGATATTATACTCTCATGTATAACTCTTTAAAAATGCTTTTAAAAAATGAAAAGAGCTTAAGTGTTCGGCAGCAAAAGAATAGTCAAGTAAACCATAATTACAAAAGAGAAATTTATGCAACCATTAAAAATGAAGTCTGGCTGCCTCTGGTTCTTTGCCAGATGCTCCTGAATGTCCCCTAAGGGTCCTTCCAGCACCATGTGCTCTGCAGCAGGGCTGGAACCAGCCCCAGTACATTTCTATGGCAACCTTAGTAATTTTTATTTGCTAATTTTTATTTTATTTTTTATCAATTACAGTTGACACTCAATCTTATTTTGCAACCTTAATTATTAAGAGACACTGTGCACTGACTGGGTAGCTCAGTTTTTTGTAGCATCACCCATACACCAAAAGGTGGCAGGTTCCATCCTGTCAGGGCACACACGTCTAGGTTGTGGGTTTGATCCCTGGTGAGGCATGTACAGGAGGTAACTGATCGATGTTTCTCTCACATTGTTGTCTTTCTAAAATCAATAAAAATATAGTCTCTGGTATGGATAAAAAACAGAACATAGTCAGTTTCATGAACATGTGCTCAAACAAAGATCTGCTTTAGAAGGAAAGGACTGGAACAGTATGTGGCAAGGCTGAATAGAGAAACCATATTTGGATGGATATCAGACATCTGTTAAATAGAATACCTCAACTTTGTTTCTTTGGGAGAGAAATAATAGTTTTAAATATGTTTTCATTTATTTTTTTACCTAACTACCTAAAAGGAACTACCAAAGGCTGCAGTCTGCATGTGGTGCAAAGGGTCAGTATGTTATATTTTTCTTTTTATAATCTATTTTGCATTTAAAGGGAAAACTGTAAATGTTTGAATAATTTCTAAAAATTAAAATTAAAAAAATGAAGTTTAGAAAGACTACATAAAAATTATTTATGTTAGGAGATTAGGTTTAAAACTATGAAATGATATAAGACTTCCGGCCAAGATGGAGGTATAGGTGGATACACCGAGCCTCCAATCACAACCAAAGAGGAAAAACAACAAGTTAACAAGCAAAACAACCAGAACGGTCAGAGAATCGAATTGAGTGGGAGTCCAACAGCCAAGAAGTTAGAGAGGACACGTTCATCCAGACCGGTAAGCAGTGAGGAGCCAGGCAGAGAGCGCATGCAGCAGGACGGCAGTTTGCCCAGAGAGACTCACTGCGGGTGTGCCTGGCCAAAATGCGGCCTACGTACTCAACGAAGCCCATGGGAACCAGCGGGGCCGAGACTGGTGGACCAGGCAGTCCCTCTTTCGCGTACAGATAGTCCAGGAGAAGCAGCTGGGGAGCGGAGGCCATGCGGCCCACCATCACAACCCACCATCTTGGGGGAAAAAGCCTCGGACCACCTATTGAAAGCACCTGAGGGGGTTGAGGCAGCGGCCTGAGTGGCTCCCAGCCTCACAGGAGAGCTTATTGGGGCGAGGGTGAATGGGAGCCGGTGGTAAATGGAGCAAGCGCCATTGCTCCCTCCCAGGCCCCGCCCCCAGGGAAAGTGTCACAACACAACAACAAAGGTTACCCGGCACTGGTGAACACCTAAGGCTCCGCCCCTTAAAGTAACAGGCACGCCAAGGGAAAAAAAATGGCCCAAATGAAAGAACAGAACAGAGCTCCAGAAAAATTACAACTAAGGAACAAGGATATAGCCAACCTATCAGATACACAGTTCAAAATTCTGGTAATCAGGATGCTCACAAAATTGGAACAAAGTTGGACACATATACATGAACAGATGAAGGATACACTAAAGAAAATGAGGAGAAATGTGCAGGGAACCAACAGGGAAGAGAAGGAAACTGGGACTCGAATCAACGGTGTGGACCAGAAGGAAGAAACAAGAATTCAGAAAAATGAGGAGAGGCTTAAGAACCTCCAAGACATCTGTAAATGGCCCAACATCCGGATCATAGGGAAGAGAGAAGGAGAAGAGGGAGACCAAGAAATTGAACATTTATTTGAACAAATAATGAAGGAGAATTTCCCCAATCTGGTAAAGGAAATAGACTTCCAGGAAGTCCAGGAAGTTCAGAGAGTCCCAAAGAAGCGGGACCTAAAGAGGAACACACCAAGGCACATCATAATTACATTACCCAAGATTAAAAATAAGGAGAGAATTTTAGAAGCAGCAATAGAAAAGGAGACAGTTACGTACAAAGGAATTCCCATAAGACTGTCAGCTGATTTCTCAAAAGAGACTTTGCAGGCAAGAAGGGGCTGGAGAGAAGTATACCAAATCATGAAAGGCAAGGACCTACATCCAAGAATACTCTATTCAGCAAAACTTTCATTTAGAATGGAAGGGCAGATAAAGTGCTTCTCAGATAAGGTCAGGTTCAAGGAGTTCATCATCACACAGCCTTTATTATATGAAATGTTAAGGGGATTTATATAACATATGGAGGGATATCTACAGGGGAGTGGGAGGGGGAGAGAGGAGGAAAAAGTACAGAGAAAAAGTAGCATAAACGGTAGATAGAAAACAGACAGGGAGAGGTTAAGAATAGTATAGAAAATATAGAAGCCAAAGAGCTTATGTGTAGGACCCATGGACAAAAACTAAAGGGTGGGGAATGGGGGGATGTGGGGCGGAAGGGAATAAAGGGGGGAAAATGGGACAACTGTACTAGCATAATCAATAAAAGATATTTAAGGAAAAAAAAAAGTCAGGACAAGACATTGACATTCACAGGTATTGCGGTAGAGAATGAGAGTTTTGGGCCAAGGAGTGAGATTGTGGTGACAATGACCATGCAGGGAAGTCGGGCAGAGGAGTGCAGAACAAGCAGAACTAACTGGACTAGACAGACACCATGTGACTGGTTTCAGCAGTAGAGCAGGGACATAATGATATCTAGTAGTCGCACTTCACCATCCATGGTCCATCCTACAGAGGCTATTAAGTCTAATAAAAACAGATATTTGCAACTCTGTTGCACTCTCAAACAAAAAAAAAACTATGAAATTATAGACACATAATTACAAGACAAAAGACAGATGGAGAAAAGGCTGGAAGGGAATGCAAAATAAAATGCAAAAAGTGATTTTGTTTGGGTGATGACCTGGGATGACTGTTTTTCCTTCTGCTTTTGACAATTTTCTTATAGGACCATGTATTACTTTTCTATTTTAAAAAGTGTAAGACCAAAGTGGAAAGAAAACTGTCAACCAAAACCAAGAAGTACTCTTTCTTGAAATGTCCAAGCCTGTTGCATATCAGTCCAAAGTGATGTTCAGTTCAAAGTCCTAAGCTTTGACATATCCCTTTAGATGGTGGTACCAGCAATAATAGAAAACATGCACTGCCCCTCAAGGCCCCATTGAAATAAACACAAGTAAGAGCCCAGGGAAATAAACTCCTAACACTGAAAAGAATAAAAGAGGTCACCGACAAATGAGATTTCCAAATTTTATAAGGGACAGAAGCAGATGGGATTACGGTGAAGGATAAAATAGGTAGAGAAAGCGGCAGCCTAGAACCTGTTGTCAGGCGCTGGGAGTCCGGCTGCCAGACAGAACCTGAAGCTGGGCTCAGAGCCAGTTGGTGTACAGCACTTATGTAAGAGGTAAAAAGAGGGAGCTTACTTGAAACTCTGCATACAGAATAACTAATAGTTGGTACCACCATTCCCCCGCGACAACCTCAAGTACACCGAAGTGAGCCAGGATTTGCCTCCAGCTAAAATACTGAATAGATATTCCCTAAAGAAATCAAACTGTTTGGAACAAGCAAAAGCTTCTAGTATGAATGGTTCTGTCCTAGATGAAGCCCTTCTCAGTCTGGTGTCTGGAGGGCTTATAGCCAGTCAGTCAGCTCCCAATGGGCTCCTCCCAATGCAAAGCCTGCCAGTCACCTTTTCACCTCCAACCCGACCCCCCACCTATCCACAGTCAAAGGTTCCCCAGTCTGAATCCTCACTCAAGAAAGAGATCTAAGAGGAAAACTGTCCTTCTTGCATAGAAAAAGCTATAAACTATTTCATTATATATGATTTGGTCTGATAGTGAATAATATGTAAATAATAATAATGATGTAAATGCTATCTGATTTTCAAGTTTTAGATCAACTCTGAACCAAATACAGAAAATAGTTTATGCTTTTAGGCATAATATAATTATTAGCAACCTTGAAAATATAAATGTATAACTAAGAAAATATAATTTTGGCTTTGTAAGGAAAGAAGAGAGAGTTTAAATAAAGGGAAGAGGGACCAATAGAGATTTAAATATATCAAAATTACAAAGATAACAATAGAAACCTTTATTTGAATAAATATCAAACATGGCAGGAAAGGAAAATGGGGATGGAAATAGTATAGGTGTGCTAAGTCATAATTTTTCATCAATACACAAACCTATAAAGTTAACAAACCAAGCTGATGAATCAGAGATTAGGAATTATAAGCATATCTTCTAAAATTCTAAAATCACCAAAAATAAAACAGGGAAAAAGAGGTAAAAGAGAAACTAACATGAAAGTATAACTGGGGAGAAAGAGTAAAATGGAGAAAACTTATCATTCATCCTAAAATACTATTATTTGACACATTCCCATTTAGTTACATCAATAAAAAGGTATTTTGAAGCTAAATATGTTCATTTATTCTGGAGCCCCAAAGTATTTCACAATACTCAGCCCACATCATCAGTCTTCCTGTCTGCCACCCTGCTTTCCTCCAGCACTCGGCCTGCTTCCCCTACAACTTCGCTTCCTCGTCGGTTACCACTCTCTGTCACGTTTGGTTGGCCTTCTCTCTTCTGCCTTAGGCCAAGACAGGTCTCCCCTATCCCAGGGCAAACAAACAAAATTTCACTGGACTGGTTAGAATGGTTTGCATCATTTCTCTTCCTCCTTTAACTTCCCACTTTAAAGAAGTAGGCTTTATTTTCCCCTGAAATCCAGCTTTTAAGCACCAAGTGTAATGATGCTTTTACAGTCCTCATTCTACTTAATACTTTATTCAAGCACTTCACAGGAAGCCTTTCTTTTTACTTTTTTTTTTAATTTACTAAGGAAGGGATGAAAATGGAGAATGAGTGGAGATACCTCACAAGAACACTGTTCCTAGAACATCAGGGGAAATGCTGGCATGAAGCGTTCCAATTACAAATGCACCATTGCTTTGGTCAAGAATATTAATCTCTGTCTTTTGGTACTTAAGAAAACAATCCAAGTAAACAACTAGAAACAACCAACCTCTCAACATAAGTATTGCAATATTAGCCTTGCATAATCATATTGATGTGCAAGAAGACTAACAGAATACAAACCTTAGTTAGGGAAACGTTCTCAATATATTGAATCCAAAGCTCAAAAATGATGACATATTGCCTCAATATAGTTATCCTATGTTAAATATCAACATTCCCCTCTAAAAACAGTAAATACCTTACAAATGAACAGAAAAAAAATAAGACAATCAATGAATGAACTAAGAAGATCCAAATTCTGAAATTTACCATTAGACAATATTCTGGTTTTCTTTAAAATATAAGGAATTTTGACTGTTTGAAGTATATTAATTTGTTGCATTGGGTCAGTTCCATCTATTTGCAAGAAATAGGCATAAACAATATTCAGAAATCAATGGCATTCTTGTAGTCCAACAATGATTATCGGAAAGAGAAACTAAAAAAAATACCGTTTAATATGGCAACAGAAAAAGTACCTAGGTATAAATTTATTTATTTTAAACCTTTTATTTGTAATTTTATTTAAATATTTTTAATTTATTTTATTGTTGTTCAAGTATAGCTGTCTGCATTTACCCCGCACCATGCACCCCCACCCCAGTGATCCCCACCTCCCTCCCCTGATTCCACCCCCTCTTGGTTTTGTCCATGTGTCCTTTTAATTTTTAAATTACTTTATTGTTCTTTAATTACAGTTGCCTGCATTTTCTCCCCTCCCGTCCCCCACCCCATCCAAACCCACCTCCCTCCCTTGCTTCCACCCTCCCCCTTGGTTTTGTCCATGTGTCCTTTAAAGTTGTTCCTGAAAACCCTTCCTCCTTTCCCCCCATTATCTTCTCCCACCTCCCCTCTGGTTACTGTCAGATTGTTCTTAATTTCAATATCCCTGGTTATATTTTGCTTGCTTGTTTGTTTTGTTGATTGGTTCCTTTGTTAAAGGTGAGATTACATATGGTATTTCTCTTTCACTGCCTGGCTTATTTCACTTAGCATAATGCTCTCCAGTTCCATACACCCTGTTGCAAAGGATAGGCACTCCTTTCTTTCTGCTGTGTAGTATTCCATCATGTAAATGTACCATATGATTTTGATCCATTTATTTACTGATGGGCACTTAGGTTGCTTCCTACACTTGGCTATTGTAAATTATGCTGCTATGAACATTGGGGTGCATAGGTTCCTTTGGATTGCTGTTTCAGAATTCTTAGGATATAATCCCAGCAGTGGTATTGCTGTGTCAAAATGCAGTTCCATTTTTAGTTTTCTGAGGAAATTCCATACTGTTTTCATGGTGGCTGCACCAGTCTGCATTCCCACCAACAGTGCACTAGGGTTGGTTCCCTTTTCTCCACATCCTCTCCAACCCTTGTTGTTTGTTGATTTGTTGATGATGGCCATTCTGACCAGTGTGAAGTGGTATCTCATTGTGGTTTTAATTCACATCTCTCTGATGGCTAGTGATGCTGAGCATCCTTTCATATGTCTCTGGGTCCTCTGTATGTCCTCCTTGGAAAAGTGTCTGTTCAGGTCTTTTGCCCATTTTTTAACTGGGTTGTTTGTCTTCCTGGAGTGGAGTCATGTGAGTTCTTTATGTATTTTGGAGATCAAACCCTTGCCAGAGGTATCATGGGCAAGTATGTTTTCCCATATAGTTGGTTCTCTTTTCATTTTAATGCTATTTTCTTTAGCCATGTGGAAGCTTTTTATTTTGATGAGATGCCATTTATTTATTCTTTCCTTTATGTCCCTTGCTTTAGGAGACATATCAGTGAAGATGCTGCTACATGGAATGTCTGAGATTTTCCTACCGATGTTTTTTCCTCTAGGACTTTTATGGTGTCATGACTTATATTTAAGTCTTTTATCCACCTTGAATTTATTTTTGTGCATGGTGTAAGTTGGTGATGGAGTTTCATTTTTTTGCATGTAGCTGTCCAGGTCTCCCAATACTATTTGTTGAAGAGGCTATTTTTACTCAACTTTATGCTTCTGCCCCCTTTGTCAAATATTAATTGAATAGAAACTTGGGTTTATATCTGGGCTCTCTATTCTTTTCCATTGGGTCCATGTGTTTGTTCTTATGCCAGTACCAGGCTGTTTTGATTACAGTGGCATTGTAATACAGTTCGATATAAGGTATTGTGATCCTTCCTACTTTGTTCTTCTTTCTCAAAATTGCTGCAACTATTCGGGATTATTTATGGTTCCATATACATTTTTGAAATGTTTGTTCTATAACTGTCATTGGTATGTTAATAGAAATTGTGTTGAATCTATAAGTTGCTTTGGGTAGTATGGAAATTTTGATGATGTTAATTCTTCCCATCCATGAACACAGTGTATGCTTCCATTTGTTTGTGTCTTCCTTAATTTCTTTCTTCAGTGTTGTGTAGTTTTCTGAGTACAGGTCTTTTACCTCCTTGGTTAGGTTGATTCCTAGGTACTTTATTTTTCTTGTTGCTATATCAAATGGGACTTTTTTTCCTGATTTCTGTTTCTGATATTTCACTGTTGGTGTACAAAAATGCCCTTGATGTCTGAATATTAACTTTGTCTCCCGCTGTTTTGCTAAATTCACTTATTAGGTTGAGCAGTTTTTTGGTGGAGTCTATAGGATTTTCTATGTACACTATCATGTCATTTTCAAAGAATGACAGTTTTGTTTCCTCTTTTCCAATTTGGATGCCTTTTATTTCTTTTTCTTGTCTGATTGCTGTGGCTAGGACTTCCCATACTATGTTGAATAGGAGTGGTGAAAGTGGACATCCTTGTCTTGTTCATGATCTTAGTGGGAAAGCTTTTAGTTTTTGCCCATTGAGTATGATGTTGGCTGTAGGTCTCTCATATATGGCCTTTATTATGTTGAGGAATGCTCTCTCTATTCTCAGTTTGCTGAGTGTTTTTTATCATAAATGAGTGCTGTACCTTATCAAGTGTTTTTTTCCGCATCTATTGATACGATCACGTGATTAGTATCTTTCCTTTTGTTTATGTGATGTGTTATGTTTACTGACTTGCAAATACTGTACCATCCTTGCATCCCTGGGATGCATCCCACTTGATCATGGTGAATGATCTTTATAATATATTGCTGGAGGAAGTTTGCCAATATTTTGTTGAGGATTTTAGCATCTATGTTCATGAGCGATATTGGCCTGAAGTTTTCTTTCTTTGTTATGTCTTCACCTAGGTATAAATTTAACCGAGTATGTAAAAAACCTGTACTCAGAAAACTGCAGAACACTGAAGAAAGAAATTGAGGAAGATATGTAAGAATGGAAGCATAACCACGTTCATGGATTGGCGGAATTAATATCATTAAAATGTCCATACAACCCAGAGCAATTTAAAGATTCAATGCAATTCCTATTAAAATACCAATGGCATATATCACAGATCTAGAACAAATATTCCAGGCATTTATATGGAACCAAAGAAGATCCCGAATAGCATCAGCAATCCTAAAAAAGAAGAACAAAGTTGGAGGATTCACAGTACCTGATATTAAACTATATTACAAGGCCACTGTATTCAAAACAGTCTGGTACTGGCATAAGAACAGACACACAGATCAATGGAACAGAATATAGAGTTCAAAAATAAAACCATGTCTCTATGGTCAAGTAATATTTGACAAAGGGGTCATGAGCATACAAGGAAGTAAAAATAGCCTCTTCAATAAATAGTGTTGGGAAAACTAGACTGGTACATGAAAAAGAATGAAACTTAACCACCAACTCACATCATACACCAGAATAAACTCAAAATGAATAAAGGACTTAAATATAAGTCATGATGCCATAAAAAATCCTAGTGGAAAACACAGGCAGTAGAATTTCAGATATCCCATGTAGCAATATTTTTGCTGATATATCTCCTAGGGCAAGGGAAATAAAGGAAAAATCATAAATGGGACTGCATCAAATTAAACAGTTTTTGCACCACTAAAGAAACCATCATCAAAATGAAACAGGAACTGACTTCCAGCCAAGATGAAACCACAGGTAGATATGCTTTGACTCCCCGCACAACCAAATGAAGGACAACAAATTTAAAAACAAAAAATAACCGGAACTGCCAGAAAATTGAACTGTATGAAGTTCAATACCCAAGGAGTTAAAGAAGAAACGTTCATCCAGACAAGTAGGAGTGGGGCAGAGGCAGGCAGCTGGGGCGGAGAGGACCCACGGCAAGGTGTCAGCTGGCAGACTGGTAGGTCCCACATTTGTGTGTCGATAACCAGGAAGAACAACTGGGGAACGAGACAGACTGCGCAACCCAGGGTTCCAGCATGGGGAAATAAAGCCTCAAAAAACCTCTGACTGAAAAAGTCTGTGTGGGTTTAGGCTGCAGAAGAAACTCCCAGCCTCACAGGACATTTTGTTGGAGACACCCACAGGGTCCTAGAATGTACACAAAACCACCCACCTGGGAACCACCACCAGAAGGGCCCAATTTGCTTGTGGGTAGCAGCGGAAGTGACTGAAAGTTGGCAAAGAGCTGAGCAAGCAGCACTGTTCGTTCTCAGACCCCTCCCCCACATACAGAGCCACAATGAAGGCATGGGTTGTCCCACCTTGGTGAACACCTAAGGCTCCACCCCTTACTACGTGGCATGCGGAGACAAAAAAATATGGCCCAAATGAAAGGACAGATCAAAGCTTCAGAAAAAATACAACTAAGCAATGAAGAAATAGCCAACCTATCAGATGCACAGTTCAAAACACACGATGCTCACAGAATTGGTTGAGTATGGTTGCAAAATAGAGGAAGAAGTGAAGGCTATGCAAAGTGAAATAAAAGAAAATGTACAGGGAATCAACAGTGAATAAAAGGAAACCAGGACTCAAATCAACAGTTTGGAGCAGAACGAAGAAATAAACACTCAATTGGAACAGAATGAAGAAAGAATTCTAAAAAATGAGGAGAGGCTTAGGAACCTCTGGAACAACTTTAAACATTCCAACATCCAAATCATAGGGGTGCCAGAAGGAGAAGAACAAGAGTAAGAAATTGAAAACTTATTTGAACAAATAATGAAGAACTTCCCCAAGCTGGCAAAGGAAATAGACCCAGGAAGTCCAGGAAGCTCAGAGAGTCCCAAAGAAGTTGAACCCAAGGAAGCACACACCAAGGCACATCACAATTATATTGCCCAATATTAAAGATAAGGAGAGAATCTTAAAAGCAGCAAGAGAAAAGGAGACAGTTACCTACAGAGGAGCTCCCATAAGACTATCAGCTGATTTCTCAAAAGAAACTTTATAGGCAAGAAGGGGCTGGAAAGTATTTAAAGTCATCAAAGGCAAGGAACCACATCCAAGATTACTCTATCCAGCAAAGCTTTCATTTAGAATGGAAGGGCAGATAAAGTGCTTCCCAGATAAAGTCAAGTTAAAGGAGTCCATCATCACCAAGCTCTTATTATATGAAATGTTAAAGGAACTTATCTAAGAAAGAGAAGATCAAAAACTATGAACAGTAAAATGACAACAAAGAATTCTCAACAACTGAATCTAAAATATAAAAACTAAGCAAACAATTGGAACAGGAACAGAATCACAGAAATGGAGATCACATGGAGTGTTATCAGCAGGGAGGGGGAGGGGAGAATGGGGGAAAAGGTACAGGGAATAAGAAGCATAATCAGTAGGCATAAAATACACAGGGGCAGGTTAAGAACAGTTAGGAAATGTAGAAGCCAAAGAACTTATATGTACAACCCATCGACACGAACTAAGTGGGGGGAATACTGGAAGGTGAAGGAGGTGGTGCAGGGCAGAGGGGGATAAAAGGGAGAAAAATACTGGGACAACTGTAATAACATAATCAATAAAATATACTTAAAAAAAAAGAACATGTAATGAATGACTCATGGACAAGGACAACAAAGAAGGGTGGGCTGGGTGGATGGGGGCAAAGGGGAAAAATAAATTGGGACAACTGTAATGGAATAAACAATAAAAAAAGAAATAGGGCACATTTTTGGTAAGAACATTGAATGGGAAAGGCCCACATAAAGCATTAGTTGTAAGCCTCAAAGCTATTGGGAAAAATAAACAAACTCTGGTAATCATAGTTATGAGAAAACATCCTGATTTCATTATTATCAATGTTGAACAAGACTTTAAATCAGTTAAAATTTATTTAATTAAGCATAAAGTTACTTTCACATTTGTCTACAACCATAGTAAGTACAGTTTTGGCATAAAGACACAGTCTTTGGAGTTTAAAACATCCCCAGCTGCAAGATTACATACAGGAAACCCCCATTATTGTTTATATAAGAGTGGATTTATTAATCAAATTAAAATAATTACACTATGTAGGATAAAATAAAATGGAAATAATTTACTCATAAAATTCATGTTTAAATCATCTTTATTTACAAAATAGTATCCTGAGAATGTAATTCCATTAAGCTCCAATTTGAGCATAAGTATAACCACTTAAGTAACAGCTGTTACTTAAACAGAACACGAGAGAAGGCAAAATTACTTGATATATATATATAGATCATGTATCATAGAAATATACACTTGTAAACTATAATCTTAATGTTACCCCAATTATTTTAATTAAAAGAAAAGAAGAAGAATTACTTTTGAAGAGAGACCAAAAATATTGTCAAGTTTCTTGTGGTTCTGGATGTTCATTCAGTAGCCGGCTCATTTGAAGGCGGAATCAACCCTGATGGGACCTCACTTCTACTTTCCGGATGTGAGGCTGGGGCTGGGGGTGGGGGAAAAAACCCAGCTCTTGGGGGAAGATAATGAGGAAAAGCTCTCGGTGGGTAGACATTTCTCACTGTTCAAAAAGATTAATAGAAGACATTTTTTAACTTTAAGCACCTATACTGCAACCATAATCATTAGCTTGTAACTTCTAGTACCTATCTTTACATTCAAAAGTTGACACCAGAATTATCTGATCTTACAAATGGAATTTTACAAAATTGAGAAAATCATACTTTCTTCAACTACACTTGATTAAAGGGTACATCATAAATTTTAGGCCCAGTTTTTGACTGATGAAGATCTAACATGTTAACGCTTCTTAAAAAGAATTATTTTAAACTATACAAACTTACTTCTAAAAAGTTTCCATGTAATATAATTTTCACCAGACTTAAAAATTCAGACCAATAATTCCCAATTCCAATCTGATATTATCCTAAAACTTTTATAGTTATATCAAACACTGTCTTAAAATTCCCCAAACAAAATTCATTTTAATTCACACCTTAAAATAAAAGAGGAATGAGGGAAGAAACAACCATGTCAGGAAAATAATAGGCTTCTGCCTAGTGTTTGCTAATCATGCATTTATTCTGTAGAAAACTACAGTTCTAAATGGCAATGTATAAACATAAAAGCAATAGAATATTTCATTTTTCTGATGTGAGGCTACAAAAGAATTTCAATAAACTCAACAATTAGTCCAAACACATTTTAGATTTAAATAAGTATGACTACATTAGAACTACTTAAGAAAAAGGACTTTACTTTAAAAATACTTTAGCCAGTGATTTTAATGCTAAAATATAATTGTAATTATTTTTACTAATTGCCATAGTAACCAGTTTCTATCAAATAAGGTACAAATAATTTCAGTCTTAACATAAGACTGCTGCAAAGATTCAATGATCTTCTTGACAAACAAAACACAGAAATAATTCCACATTACTGAGATGAATCAAGCTGAAACCTCATTAGTCTACTGATGGTTGGCTGCCTTCCTAAGGCAGTGCGCCAAAGTAATGGTACACTCACAGAAGGTGAGAAAAGTTTTCCTCCACTGTATTACTACCTGAATAAGAAGTAGACTTCACATGTCTGATTTACTCTATAAAACACACATTAAAATTTTTTTTAAAAAAAGCATACTTGCAAATGGAGGAGGTGGTGGACCAGGAAAGTCCCTCGGAGGAAAATAATCGCGGGCAGCTCCATACATGCTGCCTGGAGGCGGGGGGAAAGGAGGGCCTCTTCTCATGTACGGGCCCCTCACGTCCATTGGCAGCAATGGGCCTCTGATTGGAAGAACAAAGCCAGGGCCAGTTGCTTCACTTTTGGTGGGGAGAGATGCATCAGGCACATTTAAATTCTGTAACAAATTGACATATGACGGTCACTAAAAATAACAGCAAAATTTTTAACCATTTCCTAGGCAGCTAGGCAGAAAGCAGTCCATGATGGCTCCAGGGAAAGATTCAAACAGATTTCTACATCAGACGGATTTCTGCCAGCACAAATATTTTATTAACTCAAACAGAAAACAGCTTTAACCAACAAATATTCTGACTCAAGATAGAACACAAAATTATACATTCTTTTATCAAGTATATACTGAAAAGAAGATGCTTATGTTCATATTTTCAACACAAAATAAGGTAACCAAAACCAAAATTGTAAACACAGTAACAAAAATATACTTCAAAACATGCAAATAAAAATCCAAATTCTTGTTTAACTATAATAGAATAACTCAAGCCTCTAGTTTACAGACATATTACAGTCTGTAAGTTGTGTTTATTACTATCAGGTACATTCCAGAAAAAAAACAGCTATAATGCTAAGTAGAAAGTATATTTGTCAAAATAAAAGAAAATAGCTTTATATCAAAAACTAGATTCCTAGCAAAACTTCTGTTCTAGTTAACCAAGAGATTAGAAGGCTCCCAAATAATGGATAAAATTCCACTTTCAATACTTACACCAAGATCGTCTTTGCTGTCATTTCTACTGGATTCCATTTCTGAAGACTTTGGCCCATCTAGACATAAAAGTTAAACCATGAATACATGACTTATCACCCCATTTCTAGAACAGCTCCAGATCACAAAGAACATTGGTACTTCCCCACTTCCCTTGTCAGCACATAAACCAGCCTGACACCAGCAACTTTTATTAGGGCCACAGAGAAGCTTGAGGTCCCTGGGAACCTTGGCAGACTCAAACCAAGTTCTGCAAAGGCCTGTGGCAGCCTGTTCCTAGGCGATCCTGCTCCAAACAGCAATGTGAGGAGACTTCTAGGAAGTAGCATTCCTCCCCACCCCACACTTTCTTTCTTCTTTCCTCCTTCTTTCATTTTTCTCCCACCTCACTTCCTTTCTTTTCTCTCTCCTTCCCTCCTTTGCTCCTCCTTTCCTCCCTCTCACTTTTCTTTATTCCTCCATCAGATAATACAGACTAGCCTTTGAATTTAGCCACTGTTTCTAAACAAATGTTCCTGAACTTTGGTATCAAGAACCACTCCGTCTCTGAGAACATTCTAGTTCTAAATTAATCCAACCCTCTGCTTCCACTCTTCTTATACCTAAGCCACTTAGCACTTCTGGGGTAAAATAAACCGCGGAGCTGTGTAGACTGGCACCACTCCAGGCTGACAGATCTCCCAACATATCTGCAGCAGCCCACTGCCTAGCTTTCCTTCTGTGTCTTCTAAATCAGTTTTCTCCTCAGCAATTTCCAACCCCCATTCTCCTCAAACCTATTATTCCAGTCACTTAGAAACTCCCTTAACTTTTTCTAATCAAGCTTATAAATATAACAGCAATTATATTCCTCTGATATTTCCTCCTATTATCATGGAAAAGGATCCTTCTAGATAATCTATAACTCTGATTCTGTGACCAGAATCCCTCCCCCCTCCAGCTTCCTCAAGGATTTTCCTCTGTCTGTTGTCTCCCTCTTCCCTTTCTGCAAGTCTCTTCCAACTGCTCTGTAAAAATGAGACAAAGAAAGAGAATCCCCCTACAGCTAGCTAACTCTCTCCTTAACAGTCAAGAATTGTTCTATACACATTGTTCGGAATTCCTCCCATTTTATTCTCATTTTACTGTAATCTATTTGCAACATCAGCTGTTCCAATGAAATTGTTTTCCCCAAGATCAAAAGCAGTATTTTTTTTTTTTTGCTAAATTAAAACACACACTTACAGTCCTTATGTTATTTCTCGCCATGCTGACCACTCCCTCCTCTTGCCTTTAATTTCCTCCTCCTCTCCATCTCATCTTTCTAGCTGCTGCTCTTTTTACTGGATCCCATTTGAAGGGATTCTTCTTTGGGGGGCACCACTACCTCTAACCACCCTTATATGGTGGTCTCTTCAGAGTTCCACCACTGGCCCTACTTTTGTCTCATTCTCTCCTCGAGAAATCCCCTCTACTCCTACAGCTTTAATTTGATGTATATGTACTACAAATGACTTCCAGATGTTTAATTCCCAAATAGATATTTCCCCTAGGACTTGAAAGCTTGAACTGTCTATCTGAGTATTCATGCAGGTGTAATATAGGTACTGCTAATTTTCTAAGTTCAAAATGTAACTTACAATCTCTCTTGTCAAATTTCCTGCTACTCCTTGTTCCTTGTCTCAGAACAATGAATGGCCCAGATGCCACAGCCAGGAACCTGGACATCAGCCAAGATTCCTTCTTCTTCCTCATTCCCACATGCCTTCAATTCTAAATCCTCCCAATTCTATTTTCTCTATGTCTGTTCCCATTCATCTATCCCCTCTGCTAAATTACCACTATTACTCATGTAGATTCCTATCATAAGTCTCCTAAAATGTTACCCTGCCTCCAACCTTAACCACTCCCTCCAATCTATTCACCATAATGCAATCACAGCAATTCCTCTAATATGCAGATCAGATTATATATTTCCCTGTTTAAAATCACTTTTAAAGTGTTTACCCTGTATATAAGGTCCAAATTTCTGAACAGGTGTGCAAGGCCCTGAAAACTCTATGCACTACTTACCTCTTCATTATTTATTTCAATATTCCCAGACTCACACTCCAATGTTGCAGCCAAAATTTACTGGACACTCTTAATTCTAAATCTTCTCCTAAAATAGTATCACCACCATTTTGGTCCACCTAATTCCTCCAAGAAGATTTTCTTGACTAGCCCCCACACAAATACTAACACCTCACCTTGGTAAGTGCCCCATATACGCCCATAACATTCTGTACTCATTACTTCTGTCATTATGTTGTGCAACGCTGGATGCACGACCTCGAGGTATTAGGAATGCTGAGCTCCTGTTCATCACTGAGACAGAGCAGTTTCCATAATGCCTGCCATACAACCAGCACTCTGTAAATAATTAGTGCATCAATGGCTGGGTCCAATGGGTCCACTACCCTCTCACTTCAAAAAAGAATAGGAATCAAGGTCATGGCTTAAGTTAGGTAGACACGGGTTCAAATCCTGCCTCAGATACTTTCTATCCTGAGATCATGAGCAGTTTTTTGAGCCTCAGTTTCTTTATCTAAAAAATGAAAATAATAGTGTCTACCTTTATATTCATATGTTCATTGTGAAGGTTAAATGAGAAAATTCATATTCATTCAGTAGAATGCTTACTGAGCACTAGTGCTAAGTTTAAGTCAATGTATTTCAACCGTATCTCTCTCCATTCTCTTTCACGTAAATACCAAATAGTAACAAAGCAATAGTAATATATTACATTTATATGAAAGTTTTCAATTCACAAAACACTTCCATACACATTAACTCACTTAATCCTCTAAAGCCTTGTCAAGTGGTCAATATCCCAGTTTTACAGCGATTATCCTCGTGACTCATGTTACTGCTTTTCTCTTCTTTTGCTTATGCTGTTATTGGCCCAGGCCTCACCTCCCAGCTAATTTTTAAAATTCCCTCAAAAACAACTCATGTGGCACCTCCCTCATGGAGCTTCCCCTGATCCTTCAAATAGATGAGCATTCTCCTTTCCTGTGAACACAGCATATTCTCTAATGAGACTTACTATTCTCACCAGTAGTAAAGATACATGTCTTTCTTCCCATTTAATTATTAATATAATTATAATAAACTATACCTTAAAATTATATTGTCTGCAATATCATGCAGGGCACCTTCTAAACAGTAAGCACCTAAATATTATCTGCTTAACTACATTTTGTTCAATTACCAAAAATAAATACACAAGTAAAAAATTTTAAATAGCACTAGTTTAATTACACATATATTTTCATTCCATTATGCATGAATTCATGTGGGGAAACAATTGCAAAAGCCTAACAAAAAGAATTAATTTAATTATAACTAATAATAGAAATCCAGGCCATAGGTCTATTTTTTTATTATTTTTTTAAAAATTTCTAAAATAATTAATTCAAACAAATAATGCCCAACCTGCAACTACATAGCCTTTCCTGAAGAAACTTTTACCAATAAATTTATATTAATTTTCTACTTATGTTTTAATCTTTTTATATGCTTGATTTCTTTATATACTTCTGATTGATACATTTGACACATATACTTCCCGACTTCAGTGGGTTGCTTTGTAGTGATTTAAGGAAAAGAGTGCCTGACGAATACTAGGTTCCTCAGTAAGTGTTACACAAAATGTTTAAATAAGATAATATATTAAACCAGCAACCGAGCACGCTCCCAAATTATTTTTCTGGTGAATTTTCACACATCCATTCGCATCAGCCTAATTTCTCTCATGACTAAACAGGATACGTGTAAGGTAACTGGAAAAATTAGGAAATTAATCACAGAACAGAGTAAAATTTTCCATCACAGGTTAACAGAGGAAACTCATTACCATGGCGCCGACCCCAGTCCACACAGAGACCATGGGCACGTGCAACACAACAAGAAACATAAAACCAGGCAAATTTCAGAAAAGAAATTGTGGCCCTCGGGGTTACCACATATAGCAATTATACGGTCCTTTATGCAACTTCTAGTTCTTCAGTTTGCCACCATTATTAGAAAAACACAAACATACACAAAGTATGTATTACCTGCTTTATCCTGTGATGGCATATTAAAACTTCTGAGTTCTGCCGGCCCAGACAGTCTACCAGTATTAGGATAAAATCTGTCTTGCCTTTGTGGAAGAAGAGCTGGATCAGGATAAGGCTGGCCTGAAAAAACAATTTTTAAAACATGTTCACTAGTATCAAAATAAATCAAGTTGACTTAAGTTTAATATACTGAACATAGACATTTCTCTTGTTTTCTAAAAGATTCTAACCCTACTCTCAGATAACAGTAAAGAATTTTGGGAAAATTACATATTGCACTAAAGGCAATAACTTTATTTGCTTTTGTAGTAAACACAAGTATAATATGCTACCCTAAATTTTTAAAGTTTGACTATAATGTATAAATTAAAATACATGAATATAATTCAGTTATATATATTCACTTAACTTTCAATTTTAGTAACAGTAGAAGGAAGCAGATGACATCAATATGTCCAAAAAAAGACTATGAAAAGATAGCTACTAGCAAAGAAAAAACAGAATATGTTATCAGCATAGCAAGAAATTTAGCAGAACAGACGATAATAAAAGAAATGGTCACCGAAACAGAAAGAGGATTATTCACAGGTTTGGTGATCACATTTTCAGTAACCTCAGTATTTTGGAGTTTAGCATCCCTCCAAAGCTGAGAGGAAGATTCTGACACAACAGATGAATGGAAGGTTCACAATGCTCAGATTAAGGACATCTGGACGGATGTGCAATTGGGCACAGGCTCTGACTCAGGTGCTTCTACAGCCACCCTCCCTTGTTCCCAGGGGTTAAGATGACAAAGCGGTCATTCCTGGGTCCCTATAGAACTCATCGGTCTTGAAAAATCATATAGGTAGTCTATCTCATCTTTGATAGGTGATGGTGAACTTTTGATAGATTAGGTTTGCATATGCCCAAGTCCAAAAATATGGGGAAAGCCACGCGAAGTGACTTTCTAGGCAGTGGTCCATAATAGGAACTCCACACAGTGTTGGATATGTCAGTCCTCACCTGACTCAGTCACATGGCACCTTACTGATACACCTCTCCCACACAAACCCAAGACATCATCTGGCGTCAACCAGAATAGACAGAAAGAATTATATTTAATGAGCTCCCAAGGGTCAAGGGATGTAACTTAGGAGAGCCAGACCCACACGGGCTTAAAGGCTCATTTCCTCCCCCGTCAGAACCTCAGCACAGCTGTCTCCAAGGGTCTGAATTAGCCCAAGGGAAGAAAAGACCAATACCAAGCACAAGAACTAAACTGAGTTTTCCCTTTCTACTCCAAACATAGGATTAATTAAATGACAGACTTGGGCAAGGGGAGAAAATGGGGAAATGGGAAAACCTCACGACTCTTTCTTAATCAGGTCTCAGATACCATATCATTATTTTGCATTCCTTAAATCCACCTGGGCCTACTATGTGCCAGACACTAGTGACACATTGATTGTGACACAGTTTATGCTCTTAGTCTCATGACAGAAACAAACACATGGAATGGGATCAATGCCTTAATATAGGGGCACACAAATAATAGGAGAGGTGGTCTAATGAATTCTGATCGAAAGAATGAGAATGTTGTCAAAGAGGAGGTAAAGCTTGTCCTAGAAGTCAGGAAGAAGGAACAAGTAAATGAGGATATTTTGGTCAAACTCAAATATACATATACATATATATACACGCAATGTAATAAGATGAACTATGTGGAAGGCATATCACCAATGAAAGGCTTAAATACAGAAAATAGGACATAAGTTCCTTTATTTTTCGCTTTCTTACCTGTTTTCTACCACCCTTGTAAGAAAGGAGTTGATCAGAAAGAATGGGAGAGGGAAAAGGATCGGGTTAAAAAATGAAAAAGGGGTGGGAACAACTGTACAGGGCATTCTGCAGCAGTTTCACAAACTAAGAATAAAATTCCGTATGTCTAGTTTCAACAAAAATGCTGTTCATCTCTTTTCATTCCATAACAAATCTTGGACTGCGATTATTCCCTGAGCACCTACTTTAATAATCTAGAGTTCTATCATGTAACAGGAACATCAACACGGTTGAAAAGAGAATTATAAAGACGGATTAAAGGTCAGAATTTCTTCTTAAAATCAATACTGCTCATTCACCAAGTAAAATAAGCATCTTCACTTAAAAGAGAAAATGAAAAAATCTAATAATTAAGGAATTTAAATGAAATGAAAAGAAAAATTTCCAGAAGTAGTTGCTAAAAGCAATGATATAGATAGGTTATGACTCAGGAAAAAGAGACCAAAGGTATAAAAAAAGTGTCTAATAGATTTCCGGACAAGATGGAGGCATAGGTAGACACACTGTGCCTCCTCGCACATCTGAAGTACGGACAACAACAAATTTAAAAACAAAAAACAACCAGAACTGACAGAAAATTGAACTGTATGGAAGTCTGACAACTAAAGAGTTAAAGAAGAAACAATCATCCAGACCTACAGGAGGGGCAGAGAAAGGCAGTTGGACAGAGATGACTCACGGCAAGGCGGAGGGTGGCAGAGCAGCCCATCCCATATTTGCATGTGGATAAACCAGGAGGAACAACTAACTGGGGAGCAAGACAGACTGTGCCAGTGTGGGAAACTAAAGCCTCAAAACCTCTGACTGAAAAAACCTATGGGGACTGAGGTGTCAGAAGAAACTCCCAGGCTCGCAGGAGAGTTTGTTTGGAGAGATCCACAGGGTCCTAGAACATACACAAAAATCACCCACCTGAAAGGGCCCAATTTGCTTGTGGGTAGCGGAGGAAGTGACTGAAAACCGTCTGAGAGCTGAGCAAGCTGCACTGTCCCCTCGGACCCCACCCCACATACAGCACCACAATGCAGCAATGTGGGTTGCTCAGCCCTGGCAAATACCTGAGGCTCCACCCCTTACAAAGTAACAGGAGTGCCAATACAAAAAAATATGGCCCAAACAAAAGAACAGATCAAAGCTCCAGAAAAAATACACTAATCAATGACGAGATAGCCAACCTATCAGATGCACAGTTCAAAATACTGACAATCAGGATGCTCAAAGAATTAACTGAGTACGGTCACAAAATAGAGGAAGAAGTGAATGCTCTGCAAAGTGAAATAAAAGAAAGTATACATGGAGCAAACAGTGAAGGGAAGGAAACCGGGACTAAAATCAACGTTCTGGAGCAGAAGGAAGAAATAAACAGTCAACCAGAACAGAATAAAGAAACAAGATTCAAAAAAATGAAGAGAGGCTTAGGAACCTCCAGGACAACTTTAAACATTATAACATCTGAATCACAGGGATGCCAGAAGGAGAACAGGAAGAGCAAGAGATTGAAAACTTATTTAAAAAAATAACGAAGGAAAACTTCCCCAATCTAGCAAATGAAATAGACATCCAGCAAGTCCAGGAAGCTCAGAAAGTCCCAAAGAAATTGGACCCAAGGAAGCATACACCAGGGCGTATCATAATTACATTACCCAAGATTAAAGATAAGGAGAGAATCTTAAAAGCAGCAAGAGAAAAGGAGAGAGTTACCTACAAAGAAGTTCCCATAAGACTGTCAGCTGATTTCTCAAAAGAAATCTTATAGTAAAGAAAAGGCTGAAAAGAAGTATTCAAAGTCATGGAAGGCAAGGACCTATAGCCAAGATTACTCTATCCAGAAAAGCTGTCAGTTAGAATGGAAGGGCAAATAAAGTGCTTCCCAGATAAGGTGAAGTTAAAGGAGTTCATCATCACCAAGCCTGTATTATATGAAAAGTTAGAGGGACTTATCTAAGAAAAGGAAGAAGATAAAAAATACGAACAGTCAAATGACAACAAACACAACTATCAACAACCGAACCTAAAAAAAAACCCAAAAGCCAAAACAAACTAAGCAAACAACTAGAATAGGAACAGAATCACAGAAATGGAGATCACATGGAGAGTTATAAGCAGGGATGGGGAGAATGGGGGAATAGGTACAGGGAATAAGTAGCCTAAATGGTAGGTAGAAAATAGACAGGGGAAGATTAAGAATAGTATAGGAAATGAAGAAGGCAAATAACTTATATGTACAACCCATAGACATGAATTAAGGGGGTGGAATGTGCGTGGGAGGGAGCGTGCAGGGCAGAGGGGAATAAAGGGGGGAAATGGGACCACTGTAATAGCATAATCAATAAAATCTATTTTTAAAAGGTGTCTAAGAATCAGACCTATGCAAATATGAAGATTTAATTTAAGATAAAAAGTGATGTGAAATTAACAAACCAATATATACTATTAAAATAACGGGGAAAAATACCTCCTGACACTAAACATTAAAACAAAAATAAAATCCTGGTTAAAGGCTTAAAAATCAAAACAATTTTTTACATTTTTAGATGAAAACAATGACTATCTCTTTGATCTAGGAAGAGGTCTCAAACAAAACAAAAGCTGTATAAAAATAAATATGGGCCCTGGCTGGTGTAGCTCAGTGGATTGAGCGTGGGCTGGGAACCAAAGGGTCGCCAGTTCGATTCCCAGTCAGGGCACATGCCTGGGTTGCGGCTGGGTCCCCAGTGAGGGCCATGTGGGAGGCAACCATACATTGCTGTTTCTCTCCCTCTCTTTCTCCCTCTCTTCCTCCCTCTCTAAAAATAAAAAATAAAAATAAATAAAAATAAATTAAATGAATGCTTAAAAAAAACTTTAAAAAGAAAAATAAAAAATAAACATGGGTTAGCTTATCTATTAACAAAATTTGAAACTTATGTATAATAATCATATCCACTAATAATGAATTGAAAAACTGTTTGCAAAATACAAAAGTTTAGTATGCAAAATATATTAAAAATCCCTATTAAGAGATAAAATAGATCAGGCAATTTAAAGAAAGAAACACATATAATTTATAAAATTAAAACATTCTCAAGCTCACTAATAATCAGAACTACAAAGAAAAATGAGACAAACATTTTAACTCATATGACTGGAAATACTGAAAAAAGTTTTACATCAAGTTTTGGAGAAACAGCTACTCTCAAATACTTCATGTATAGCTACTCTTGAGGACAATGACACAATGTCTATTAAAAGTGAAAATACAGCCCTGGCTGGTGTAGCTCAGTGGATTGAGCGCAGGACTGCAAACCAAAGGGTCACTGGTTTGATTCCCAGTCAGGGTACATGCCTGGGTTGCAGGCCAGGTCCCCAGTAGGGGGCCCATGAAAGGCAACCACACACTGATGTTTCTCTCCCTCTCTTTCTCCCTCCTGTGCTCTCTGTCTAAAAATAAATAAATAAAATCTTTTTTAAAAAAAGTGAAAATACACATATCCTGTTACCCAACAATTTCATTTCTTGGAATCATCTATAAAGATCTTATGTGCAGCCCTGGCCAGTGTGGCTTAGTTGAAGCATTGTCCTGTAAACTGAAAGGTCATGGGTTCAATTCTCAGTCACAGCACATACCTAGGTTGAGGGATTATCCCCAACTGGCACATGTGCGAGAGGCAACTGACTGATGTTTCTCTCTCACATTGACATTTTTCTCCCTCTCTCTCTTGCTCCCTTTCCCTCTTTCTAAAATCAATGGGCATGACCTTGAGTGAGGATAAATAAATAAAAATAAAAGAATATTCATGCAAAGTGTTAATTGCATCATTGTTAGTATTGGTGCAACACTGGTACCACTGTCCTAAATATTCATATCAAAGGAGCCTAGACGAATATATTGTGGCATATTTATATACTGAAATATCATACAGCAATTAAAGTTTATATATATTGAAATAGAATTCAAGACTATATTGCTGATCAAGAAACTGGATAAAACAGAAATATACATTTTTTAAAATATCATATATAAATTGTAAGTTCACACACACTAAAGTCATCAGTAGTTGCCTCTGGGAAAGAAGGTAGATAATGGCCCAGAGATGGAACTAGAATAGACTTTAGCTATTTCTACAGATAGTGTGGCATTTTTACATTTTATTTACACAATCACAGACTCATGCACAACACACATGCACGCACACATCTGAAGCAAATATTAACATGTAAATCTGGGAGGTAACATACAGGATTTTGTTACATTATCTCTGTTTTTGTCTCTCTTTTTTTTTTTTAATTTTTTTTTTAAGATTTTATTTATTTATTTTCAGAGAGAGGAGAAGGGAGAGAGAAAGAGCAATGTATGGTTGCCTCTCACATGGCCCTCACTGGGGACCTGGCCCGCAACCCAGGCATGTGCCCCGACTGGGAATCGAACCGGGACCCTATGGTTCCCAGCCCACACTCAATCCACTGAGCTACACCAGCCGGCTGTTTTTGTCTCTTAATCTGTAAAATGTGAATAACACTCTCAAGTGTGCTGGAATGATTAATAAAAAGCACTTAACATAGTACCTGGCACAATGTAAGGATTCCAAAGTAAATGTAATGATAAAATGTTTTAGTATAAACTATATTAAAAGTACAGTACTGACTGGTCTCAATCAAATTTATGACCCTAAATTTCAAGTGGATACTCAACATTACTCTAATCATACACTTCATTAATGTCTGAGTTCCTTCACTCCCCTAAATGGCTATTGTCTACCTTTTTCTCTCTCTTCAAATTCCTGGCAATCCCCCTCCTCTCCCATCTCCAGTTAATAAACTTGCCACATCAACACCCTCAGTCACCCTCACCCATCTTTAGAGCTATACCCACTTGCTTCTTTTTACAAAGCATAAAAAAGATTCAGCTCTAATTCTCAAATGTACTCTGGATCCCATGCGTTTTGTCCACTGCTCAGGGTTTCACTTTTACAATGATGACCTCTCCAATACATCATCAAATTCTCCTATCTTGGGTTATTCTCATCAGCAAATAAACATGTTGTAATATTTCCCATTTTTAAAAAACAAAAACACCTCACCCTCCAGTTAGCATCTCTAGCTTTTATTGAAAGCAACATTTTTCAAAAATTTGTTTACATTTGTCCCCACACCCTAATCCTTCCTCAATCTACTCTCATCAGAAAGACTGAAAACTTAAACACAGATGTTTCAAGTTTATGTAAATATATATATATAGCAGTAACTTCACCAATAGTAATAATTAGAATTTATACAAAAAAATACAAGATGTGCAAAAGCTACACACTATACAAGAGCCCAAAATTGTTGAATCAACATTAAAGTAAATGGCATCCTTTAAGAAGATAAAAGCATTGCTGAAGTTTTTAGGACACCTTATTAAGTGTATGAAGAATCCAAAGCTCAACAACGTGATCAAAAATGAGCCTAACTTAAAACACACTATAATTCTATCAGATGAATCTTGTCTAGAAAGAATGTTCAGATTGCAGGACAATGATCTGTATAAATGTGTACAAGTCACAGCCAGTCAAGTAAAATCTGTGTCTGTGCTTTTAAGCTATCTAAAGTGCTTTCATCTGCTTAGCCTCCTTTTGTTTCTCAAAGTAAAATTAAAAACTGTCCTTATCAATTTGGTTGTATATGTCTCTTATTTGTTCAGCTCTTCAAGAAAAAGAGATCAAAGTTTCTAAACATGCATGAGTAAAGACCAGATTTCATTCATGATAATATTGTACTGTCGAAGTGCAGTTGCTAAGTGTCTCTCCGCTGCTCTGTTCCCATGCTCTGTGGCGTACTTCACTACCTCCAGTTTAGAGGGGATTTTATGTGAAATCCTTTTCTGCTTTGACATCTTTCCACAATTATGGTGGATTCAGCAGGAGACTACGGTTCACTATCGTATCTTCCTACAACAAAATACAGTAACGACAGAACTGTCAGCACTGTGTCCTTCATAGTTACGGGGGCCCTGGAGCTGAACACCAGTGGGTGACGCACTGTTATGGGGGATCTGCCGTTGACACCGTTGTGGGGGAACTGCTGCTGACACTGTTATGGGGG
>PVJI01016189.1:0-38983 GCA_004026765.1 Micronycteris hirsuta
CCATCTGCTTACTGTCAGTTTGTTCTTAATTTCAACGTCTCTGGTTATATTTTGCTTACTTGTTTGTTTTGTTAATTAAGTTCCACTTATAGGGTAGGTGGGATTATACGGTACTTTTCTTTCACCGCCTGGCTTGCTTCACTTAGCATAATGCTCTCCAGTTCAATCCATCCTCTCACAAAGGGTAGTAAAATTTTTAAAGTTTGTTATTATAGAACAGTAATAATAACTTCTCAATTGCTACATTTTACCCATGATCACTACAGTATATATTCATGATATGAATAGAAGCTCACTCTTAACTAAAGTTAGTGGAAGAGCAAGATTTCCAAGGTACTTCATTTTTTCTCCATAATATTTTTATTTTCTTTAAATTTTTACAAATGTATATCTAAGATGATTGATCATGGATGTTTTACACGTAGTTTAAAAGTTTATAGCTACCAAATCAGTATTGAAAGAAATATTAAAGGAAATTTTCTAAGAAGAAAGAGGCCAAAAATAAAAATATGAATAAGAAAATATTACAAAGAAAAATATCTTCACTGACAAAGCCACACACATAATAAAAGCAGTGGATCGACCGACATTAAAGTCGGTGCAAAGTTCAAAGGTAAAAGTAGGAAGATTGTGTGTCACTACAACAGTAAGTGAAGGGGCACACATAAACATAAAAAATAAATAAACAATGAAAAAACATACATGTGGAGGGGCTGAGTGAAAATGTGTGTGATTTTAGAATGTCTTCAGACTTAAGTGACCGACAACTTAAAATAGACTGCTATAAATAGCTTGGTGTGTGTGAAGCTCATCCTCTCAACCTCACTGCCAGTTTTCAAAACTGCTATTTTCTAAAAAGAACCCAGTTCAAGACAAATATTTCTTAGGTTTCATTCAAAGGAATTTATTTTAGAAATTATCAAAATATCTTTGACAAACGCTATTCTTTATTTATAGTAGTCTGAGACTTGAACCCAAATTTAACAATACATTGTGGGTCAATTGACTATACGCCCCCTGCCTCAGACATATTCCTATTGTCAATTCTTTTTCCTTAGACCATGCTCTGGACCTTTGAATGTTTAACAGATACAAAATTAAGTGAGAAAAAGTATGTGACAGGTCCAGCCTGGTCCATGGCTCATGAAAAAACGGTAGAAAAGATAAGCTTATGTTCACAGTAGCATTACTCACAATAGTCAAAAGGTGAAAGCAGCTTGTTTTCATCAGCAAATAAACCAATAAACAAAATATGATCTGTATAAAAAACAAAATGTTAACCAGCCTTGAACAGGAAGATGATCCTGACACATGCTACAACATGGATGAACCTTACAGACTTTGTGCTAAGTGAAGTGAGCCAGTCACAAAAGGACAATCACTGCATGACTCCACATACGTGAGGTTTCCGGAGTTGTCAGAAGCAGATGCTTGGCTGCCAGAGGAGGGAGCAGTGTGGGGAGTTGCTGTTTAATGGGGACGGTTTCAGTTTTGCAAGATGAAAAGAGTTCTGGAAACGGATTGGTGGTGATGGTTGCACAATAATATGAATGTACTTAAGGAGATTAAACTGTACACTTAAAAATGGTTAAAAAGGTAAATTTTATGTTCTGTATATTTCACACAACTTAAAAAATAATAGAAAAGAAAACGCACCCCGTGATGAAGACTCTCCTACCTAAACACTGATGATCCCAATGACCTGCACCATTTCCCCTGTGGATTTCTGAGCCCTCTCGTAAAGAGCAGAATCTGTGCATATATCCACATATTTCACCTTATCCTATGCTTTCAGCCCCATTCTCCAAGGAGATTTGGCCAGGCCAGTAACTGATGGCCTATGTGCCCTGTGATTTCACTTTCTTCCTTCCAATACTGCTTGGCCGATCAGGTCATGAGGCATCCAGTCAGGAATCTGAAGAATCAGAAAAAGGCATGAAAAACACACAGACTGTCTAATCTGATCCAGAGTCACAGAAAATGAAGTTAATCACCTCCTGAGTACTGACGTCTTCTGTATTGTACCCTCCCTACAAGGCCCTGGCAACGTAAGCTACGACAGCCGGGTTCCTGTCATCGCTGGCACTTGGTGGATCACGCCTACCTACTGAAAGGAGTGTCCACCCTGCCAGAAATATATTCCCAAACCCATGTGAGCAAACAGCGTGCCACCTGAGTTCAAGCTGTGTGGCTGTTTTTCCCAGTGTGACTGGGAATACTGCATGGCTGGGGATGATCGTGTAGAACAAAAAGTCCAAAATGTGATAGAGAAGCTCCCTGGAAGCAAAAAGAATCACAGGCACACCTGGGAAGCTCCCATTATCCTGCACTCGCAGAGGTTTTGACCACTATTTTTGCCTCTGTCGGGCTTTTCGCCCTAACCTAAATCCTGCCACTCCTCAGGCTCCCAATGTAAAAGTCAGGCTTTCTGGGTGAACAGAAATTGAAGATGTTTTAGAGTAGGGAGCAAAAGGCCCAGTGTCTACAGACTACTTTAAAAACCAAGTAAGGTGGAATTGTTTATTTTTTTATACAAAGTATAGTAATGGCTTTGGTAGAGGGAGAGAAAAGGGGAAAGGCACTAATAACACCAATTTTCACCACTCTTTCAAATATTAGGTAGAAAAGTAAGCACAAAGGGGCAGCTCTTTATATTTCTCTTTTCCTTTAGGCTTTGTGAATAGCTTTTCTTGAAAGAAAATAAAACATCCATTAAAAATCAGACAAGAGTAGATTTTCATGTGTTAATGACAGAGTAAGACAAAAACTCGGTGCCAGACCCATGGTCCCCTTTCCTGTGGTCACTGGAGAGGATGGACTTTATTAGGACTCCCATCCATCTTCCACTTGTATTAAAACTTTTCATTTTACAAGTTACATCATTAGTGTAATATTTAAAGGAAATAAAATTACTAATAAGCTCCCTGGCCAGTGTGGCTCTGTTGTTTGGAGCATCATCCTATACACTGAAGGGTCACTGGTTCAATTACCAGTCGGGGCACGTGAGGAGGCAACCAATTGATCTCTGCCTCTCTCTCTCTCTCTTTCTCTCTCTCTCGCCCCTCCCCATTGCCTCTCTCTAAAAATCAATGAACATGTCCTTGAATGAGAATTATTTTTAAATACTAGTAAGCATAAAAAAGAAAGTAAAAACCACCCATAACCCTACCACCCAAAAAACTATTGTCAATATTCGGATATACAATATTACTTTAGAAAGAAATGGACCACTACTCCACGTGTTATGTTACTTACTTTATTTTTATAATATCTTTAAATTAAGATGTAATTCATATACAAAGCACATTAATTATCTACTGCTGCATTAAAAAGCACCCTCAAAACTTAGCAGCTTAATAAAAACAACAAACATTTACTATTTCACACAGTTCCTGTAGGTCAGAAATCTGGAAGTGGCTTGGCTAGGTGATTCCGGCTCAGGGTTTCTCATGACCATGACATTGCAGTAAAGATGGTGTCTAAGCTGCAGTCATGTGAAGGCAGGACCAGCCATTTCCAAGCTCCCTTTGTGGTCATCAGCAGGCTCCAGCTACTCACTGGCTGTTGAATTGGGGGGGGGGGGTTAGTTTCTCTGCACAGAACTGCCCGCGTATCCTAAAGACATGGCAGCTGGCTTCCCCAGAGCAAGTGATCCAAGAGAGAAAAAGCACAAAAGCAAGACCAAAATGGAAGCCGCAGTGTTTTCTACAACCCAGTCTCAGAAGTTATGGTACATACATCACTTCTGCTGTATTCTAAGGGCCACGCAGACCAATCCAGGTATCGTGTAATGCCAAAAAGCAGGGATTATTAGCGGTCTTCTTGGAAACTGGCTTCCATAATAAATTGCACAGATTTTAAATGCACATTTGATGGGTTGTGACAACTGTACACACTTATGTAACTATTACCAATCAAAACATGCGTCAGTCTAAAAAGTTTTCTCATGCTCTTTTCCAGGCAAGCCCTATCCACCTCACCAAATGGAACCACCGTTTTGATACTTTTCACCATAGAATTGTTTTATTAGTTCACATCCTTCACACAAATGGAATTGAACAGTAGGAACTCTTTTCTGTCTGGCTTCTTTGACTCAGCAGTGTCTCTGGATTCACCCATGCTGGTGAATTTATCAGCAGCTCCTGCCTTCTAATTTCTGACCGGTATTCTATTGTATGAATAGACCACAAGGTGTTCTTTCACCTTCCTGTTGACAGACATTGGGTTATCTCCGGTTTGGAGCTAATACGAATAAAGCTGCTATGAACATTCTTGTGCAAATCTTTTTGTGGGCGTATCCTTTCATGTGTCTTGGATAAAAACCTTGGGTCACTGGGTCAATATATGTTTAATTTTATTCAAAAAATTTCCAAGCAGTTTTCCGAAGTGATAATACCATTTTACATTTCCACCAGCAACTTACGAGAGTTTCAGTTGCTGCATGTACTCACCGTTTAACTTCTTGTTTTCAAATTTTAGCAATCTCACGGGTAAGTGGTAGTATCTCATTTTGGTTTTTGTATTTCCCCAATGCTATTGAGCACCTTTTATGTGTTGAATGGCTGTTTGTAAATCTTTGGTGAAGGACCTGATCGAGCTTTTTTATCAGTTTTAAAACTCGAGGTTTTTTTTCTTTTTCTTTTTCCAGGTTTACTTGATAGATATTTATAGAGCATCACATTTAAACTTCAGGGTACACATTTTTCTCCAGTTTACATGCAAAACTTTCCAAGATACTTCTTGTACTAGGAGAAAAAACAAGCCTCAATAAATTTTAAATATTTAAAGTTATATTAACCATATTTTCTGAACACAATGGTAAGATACTAGAAATCAAATATTGGGAAAAAATACAAATATTTGGAGATTACACAACAGGCTACCAAACACCCAATAAATCAAAATTGAAAACAGAAAAACAACAACTATATTGAAAGAAATAAAAATGCAAACAAGGGTTTTTTCAATATTGACTTATTGGTATTACTTATATATTCTGGATACAAGTATTTTTGTCAGATATATGGACTGTAAATATCTAATCCCAGTCTGTGGTGCATCTTTTCATTTTCTTAATAGTGTATTTTTTTGTGATAAGACATTTTGATAAAGTCTAACAATTTTATGTTTTATAGGTGTGTTTTTCATGACTTAACTAAGAAATCTTTGTCTTTCCCAAAATTACAAAGATTTTATTCTATGTTTTCTTCTACAAGATTTATAGTTTTAGCTTTTCTGTTTAGGTGTATGATGCATCTTAAATTATTTTTTTGGTGTGAGGTTGGGACTAAGGTCTATTTCTTTATTCACGTAGGTATCTAGTTCCAGCATGATTTGTGGAAAGGGTTGTTTTTCCACTTTCAAATGCTTTATGCTTTTATTGAAAAATAAATTGACTATGTGTGTGTGCCCACACATATATATGCACTTATTCTAGTATCTCTGTTCATTCCAGCCATCTATTTGTGTAAACTTACACCACCACCATGCTATCTCGATTGCTACAGCTTTAATGTACATCTTAATGTAACCTGCTTGTACCACAAAACAGTGTGGTATGAATATCCTCCCAGGACAATTCTACTGTGACACCTTCAGCTGTTGTGAATATATAGTATTCTATTCTATGGATGAGCCACAATTTATTAAACAAATTCCTTATTGATTGATGTTTTTGGTCTTTATGTTTTAAAGAATCACTTAAAAAATTTGCAGTGAGCCCTGGACAGGTAACTCAATTGGTTGGAATGTCATCTCAAACACCAAAAGATTGTGGAGTTAATAGCTGATATGGGCACATACCTAGGTCGGGGGTTCGACCACCCGGTCAGAGGGTGTACAGGAGGCACCCAATGCATGTTTTCACATTTCCTCTCACAACTGTCTCTCTCTCTCTCTCTCATTCTCTCTCTCTCTCGTTCTCTCTCTCGCTCTCTTGCTCTCACTCTCACTCTCTCTCTCAAATCAACAAAAAACATCCTGGGGTGAGGATTGAAATTGAAAAAACTCTTCTTCACTGAATGTCTTTGGAATTGTTCTAAATTATTTCCTAAGAGCATATTTTTTGAAGTGAAATTGCTAAAATATGTGTTGATTCTTTAAAGATTTTCATGTATTGCCAAACTATTCGATAAAGGCTGGCTCCATGGACAGCTGTCACCACTAGTATATAAGAGAGCCAATGCTATGTATTATTATTTAAATAAAATTTGCTGTGTAATTTTAACTCATATATAACACTAGTGCATCATTGATGTTCTAATGGGCATTTGTAACTTATAATTTGATTTTTTCTAGTAAAACTTAAAGATACTTTACTCATATTGGGCACACAAATACAAATTTCTTCTTTTCTGAATTGCCTGTTCATGCCAGTTGGTCATTTTTCTGTTCCCACTGCTTCCTTTGTGATGGACTAATGGTCAAAGCTAATAATAACCACAGTGTCAAAGTCCTTTCAGGCTAATTACAGGATGATTAAACATATCATTTTTCTAGAAATAGTATAAATGAAATAAAATTACAGAAGAGATTCTATTAAAGGTAGCTGTTAAAATAATTCTATTCATTATAATTGTATTTCAACCTTGTCCCAACTACAAGCTGCTTCTCCTTACCTTTCACATCAAACTCGGACTCTGCTCCCTCGGGGCTCTGGCACCACGCTCGGTCTGTCCAGATGGCTTCTGACCTCCTCGTTTGCCCTTGCTTTGTCCTGAAAACTTGTCATTTCTGCACTCTGAGACTGTTTCTTCTAAATGTGTTTCATTGCCACTCCCTAGTTCCCTTCAAATTTCTCCTAAAACTTAAATTTCACCTACCTAAGTTGTTGATCAATATAGCTTTACTGTGAACTTTTTGTTATTGGAAAACATAATGAAATACTTTTAAAAACATAAAGAAATAGTAAAAGGAAAACCTCACATATATTTAAAAGGATAATTTTTGTCTCTTCTGTTACGCCTGCTTCTCTTAATCACTTTAGTGCCATTATTTAGAACAGGAAATTTCCCTATTATCTTACTACCAGGAATAGTTTGCTTTTGAGCAGTTGGCTTGTTTTTATGTATGGACTTCATGAATCATTTAACCGATCATGCTTTCCTATCTGAGCTGGCGGATAGAAATCTCAGAGTCAGATTTGCAGTCCATCTGTGCCAACTGGATTGTGTCTCAAAACATGCTTTCTATCTATCAATCCCACTCTTATTTTTCATCTTCATTTTTTCTTACTCTTCTCTTATTTTCGTACTACTTACTGTCCATTTCCTTTGACTTACATTTACTTAAAAAATGAAAGTCTTGTAGTATATGTTTTGAACACTGACTTAAAATTGTCTTCAAAATAAGATGGATTATCTATAAATAAACAAACAATCTCATATAAGAAATAAAAGAAAATTTGTTTAGCCTAATATCATAATTTGTGTCTCACATACCTCTTGCACCCCATTAGCAAACAGAGAGGCAGATATCAAGAAGTTAATTGAACTGCCCAAGTTCACAGAGTGAGTCAGTCGTGAGTGTCTGTGACGAATCTTTGCTTCTTCACCCAGCACACTGTTTATGAATCCAACACTCCACTTGCACTTGGGTCATGACTATCTAGGGTAGTTAATTACTTTGAAAACTCATTCAAACACCAGTCCCTGCTTTGAGATCTGTGGGTTTTTAGGTCTATGGAGAACTTGCCTAAGGTTATTACAAAGTTAACTGTTTTGAATGTTTTTGGAAGCAGCTATGGTGTAGCAAAAAAATTACTGTGTCTTGACTTTTCCAAAATCTATAACTCAGAATTAGGAAAAATTACTGTGATTTTGTTGGTCTTGCTGCTACAAAAAATACAAAGTATTAATAGTTAAAATATACAGAGATGCTTAGGAAATTCAAAGTTAGGTCAAAGATGATGTTGCTTACTTAGTTGTCAGGGGAGGTTAAATAGCATACTTGAGTTAGGATTTAAGAGAAGGATGGGGCTTAAATTATTTCATTCAGGAGGGAGTAAAGGTACAGAAGCAGGAATGAGGAAGGTACTGTATTTTGAAGACAAAGGAAGGACATCATTTGGTCAAAGTGGAGGGAACATTTGGGGGTTTGGGGTTTAAATCACATTCTCACCTTTATAGGACAAAATGAAAACCAAGGGAAATTTTTAGTTTCATTCTCAAAGGTGACTGGACATAACCATAAGTTCCTCAATAAGACAATAGCAGGCTGATATTTGTGTTGTTCAAAAACACAGCTGAGAGCAGAGCAGGAGATACCACTGGGAAGGGTTATGTTAGCTAAGTTTGCCTTGCAACAACCTGTGAATGGAAAAGAAATGTTCAGTTTAAGACTCATTGTCTAGAAGAAATGGAACTTAATGATTGCTTAGATTAAAAGATAGTGGAAGAAAGATCACTATAAGGCCTCAAATGTTAGAAATGAGACAGTTTCGAGGTATTCAAAAAGCAGAAGTCAAAACTGGAAGTGACAATGTGATCATTTTAAGTCATTCAATTCAGTAACTCAACGACTGACTTCCACTTAATACATAATCCTATGCTAGACACTATAGAAGGTAAAGAAGAAAGGTAATACATAGTAAGGTAAGGCTTAAATACAAAGACACGTGCCAATGAGAGTGAGGAACATAGATATAAATAGGGAGCCAAATGAAGTACAAAAACGGTCTTAAATAGAAGAAATATCTGGGAAGAAAAAATATCCAACAGAGTAAAAGGCAACTTTAGAATGCAGAAAAATATTTACAAACCATATATTTGATAAGGGGTTAATCCAGAATATACAAAGACCTCCTATAACTCAGCAACAACAAAACAAATAACTCAATCTAAAAATAGGCAGAGAACTTGAATAGATATTTCTGTAAAGAAGATATACAAATGGCCAATGAGCATAAGAAAAGATGCTTGACATCACTAATCTTTAGGGAAATGCAAGTGAAAACCACAATGAGATTTTATCTTACAATCATTAGGGTGGCCACTGTTTTTAAAAAATAAGTAAGTGTTTGATGAGGATGTGCAGAAATGTGGTACCCTGGGTATTGTTGATGGGAATACAGAATAGTGCAGCTGCATGGAAAAGAGTACAGATTTCTCAAAAAATTACCATCTGATGTAGCAATCCCATTTCTGGGTATGTATACAAAAGAACTGAAATCAGGGTTCAAAGAGATATTTACACACCCATATTCACTGCAGCATTGTCCACAGTAATCAAGAGATGAAAGCAATATAAATGTCCATCAGCAGCTGAGTGAATAAAAAAAAAGTAATACACACAAAATGTAATACTATTCAGGTTTAATAAAGAAGGAAATCTTGCATATGCTACAACATGTAGGAAATTTAAGGACATTATGCTAAGTGCAATAAGCCGGTTACACAGAGACAAACACTGCATGCTTCCATTTGTGAGGCATGTAAAGTAGTCAGACTCACAGAAACAGAAGATACAATCGTGGTTGTCAAGGGCTGCGGGAAGGGGGAAAAGAGAAGTGCTTAATGAGCATAGAGTTTCAGTTTTGCAAGGTGAAAAAGTTCTAGAGATCAGTTGCACCAGAAGGTTCATGTAAGAAATCTCTGAGAATGCAAGAAATGAAGAAAAACTTTCTAAGGCCCAGAACTGAACCTTAGAGGAAGCCATAATTTGAAAGGAACTCTTGAAGAAGACAGAAGAATGATGAGAGGTTCAATAAGGAGTACAATATCACAGAAACTGAGAGAAAGAATGTGCTGTAAGAAGAATGAGATGCAAGAGAGAGTTGAACAGGATATCAAGGAAACAGAGAAATCAGTTTAGACCTTAGATGGGGCATTTTCAACATTCATTAATTGATTCAATCCACAGAGATGTATTGAGCTCCAGCTATGCACCAAGCACTGTTTCAACAGGAAACGAAGGGGATGAAGTCTTTTTCATTGTGTTTGCAGAAAACTAATAAGTATATGCCAGATAGTAATAAACACTATGAAGAAAAATACGCAATCTAAGGAAGCTGGGGAGAGGGACACTATTTTGCTATTTTGTGTTGTTTTAAATAGAGTGACCCAGGGGCCATCTGACCAGACACCTGAAGAAAGTCTTATGAATATGTGGGGGAACACCATCAGGGCAGAGGGAAGAGCAAATGCCAAGGCCTGAAACAAGAATGCACTTGGGCTTGAGGAGCAGTAAGAAGGGCAGTGTGGTTGCAGCAGCTTGAGAAAGAAATACTGATAAACAATGAGCCCTCAGAGGTGGCCAGGTAGCTGCGGCACCGAGGATTGAAAGGGAGGGATATGAAGTTTACAACAATTCCTAGAGTTTGCTAGTGGAAAAAAAAGGAGAGATGAAATGAACTGGAGTTGAATGGCTCTTTGGTATCACAGGAGGTTTTCGTTGTTTTAAGAAAAGTAATATGGTAAACTTTCTTGTGTGGAGGAGGAGAGGAAGGGATAGAGGAAGTTTTGACATGGGAAGGAATTACTATAGAAGCAAAACCCCACTAAGAAGGAGGAAAAAATGAAATCCAAAATAGAGTTCAAGATGTTAGATTAAGGAAAAGGAAGAATGCTTCCTTCCTTCTGAGACCCTGGGGACACAGGCAAGAACAAAACTGCAGCCACTGAAGCCTGCTCTCAGCACCTGCTCTGTACAACCAACCCAGAAAGTCTACAAAGTCAGACAGTGTAAGTTCAGCTGAAATGAGAGACAGATGGTCCTCGAAGTCTGTAGGCATAGATAGATATTTGAGGTTATTCATTAGTGCCAAATAAAGAAAGCTCTTGGTTGTTGACTTAATAAATTACTACTGTTTATTTACAAAAGCTTAGGCTTAGTTAGATATGGGTTTAAGAAGTTTGGTGATCACCACAAGAAAAACAGAAATGGTTTGATCTTTATTTTCCTTAAGGCTTCTAAAAAGATGGAAACCATCTTGAAAGAAATCTAAAACAAATACTTCACAATAATTTAGAAAGTTCAAAACACCTTAGACCACATTAGCAGCATGAGTTTATGGGGGAAATCATGCCAAATAAAGCTGAAAGTCTCTAAAAAAAAAACACATCCTGACTAAAGTAAAGGAAAAGAGTTAAATAATATTAGATCATACTATTAATCAACATTAGGAGCATTAGTTTAAACAGTCTTAGGTCATGGCCCCTCTGTCTTAAAAAGGTTTGCTATAAACAAGACACTTTGGATTTGTGAAAAATAGTCAACAAAAGGCTTGATTTTTAATGTGCATAGCTAGTGTAACTGACTAAAGCTCAGGCCCCAATACTGGAAAACATGAGAAAAAACACAAACAAAAAAGATGAAAGACACATGAACAGCACAGCGCTTTTCTGTCAAATGTAACACAATACCTACCAAGTATCGGAGTAACTTTTGGTATCAGCTGATACCATGATTTAACTTCATTAATATTTTTTAAATTGTGAACACAGGTATAAAACACACATGAGTAGTTTAATAAGTGCTAATCATCATCCCCCCTTCACTTTCCCTTCAGGGATAACTCCCATCTATGACACTCCTTCCCTACCCCCCTTCACACGGTTTCTGCCTGTGCACACTTCCCATATTGTTTCACACCAGCAGTGGATGGAGGATCCTGTCTGACTGACCTACATGCTGGCATTTGTGTTGGTCATCTTTTAGATTTCCACCTATGTAGTGAGTGTGAAATTATACCTCACTGTGGTTTTAACTTACATTTCCCAATTACTGAGTTTCAGCATCTTTTCACATGTTTACGGGAGAGCTGGATAGCTGGCTCTTTTGATAGAAGAACCATTTCGTATTGAACTGCTCATTTTTTTTCCTTCTTGATTTCTAAGAGTTCTTTATATAATCCTTTGAGTTATATGTCTTACAGATATTTTCTCCTAGTTTTTGGTCCACTTTTTAATTTTCTTTTTGATGTATTTCAGTGAACATGCATCCTTAATAATAGCCAACACTTGCCAAGTCGTTCCTATAATTTTAGCCTTTTCTATTTCTAACCTAATTGCATTATGGTCAGAAAATGATTACAAATTGGTTGGGCTAGCTCCTGTTCTAGCAAAAATTCAGTTTTTATATATGTTTTCATGTGGACTGCACATCAGTGTGTAGACTGTGTATTTCCAAACCATTAAATGCATTGTTCTTTAAATATCTATTAGACCAATCTTAATTGTTCAATTAATATCTTCTGTATCCTTACTAATTTTTGTCTGTCTTGTCTATGGTGTTTTAGAGTACTAGAATATCAGATTTGCCAATTTTTCTTTGTAGTTCTATTAAATTTGGATTTATATATTTTGAAACTATGTTTTTTGTTCACAAGGTTTAGGTCTCCTACAACTATATGGTGAATTACCAATTTTAATATTATGTTGTGGTTCTCTTTATTTCTTATTTCCTTACAGTCTAATGTCTAATATTAAGATAGTTGCCCCAGGTTTCTTTTGACTAATTGTCTAATTTTTATCCTCTAGGTCTAAAAATTTAGGTATCCTTTTGATGTATGTGGTCTATTATAAATAGTGTATGGCTGGATTGTTTTTTAATACAGCTTGGTCATCCTTATATTTTACCTCTAGAGTTTAGTCTACTTACACTTATTGTGATTAATAATACAAAATATATTATATATAATTCTTTTATAGTATTAATCACTGTATATAAAGATATTTATTATGAGGAATTGGCTCACATAATTATGGAGGTTTAAAAGTATCATAATCTGCCATCTGCAATTTGGAGACTCAGAAAAGTGGATGGTGTTGCTCACTCCAATTCTGAAAGCCTTAGAGCCAGGTAAGTCTCAGTCGAATGGCAGAAGACCAATGTCCCAGCTCAGTCCGACAGAAAACGGAATTCTACCACCCTCTGACGTTTTGTTCTGTTCAGGCCTTTACTGTACTGAATTATGGTCACCCACATAGAAGGGAGCAATCTGCTTTATCAACTCAAATGCTAATTTTATACAGAAACATTCAGAAATAACATTTAGCCCAAATCTGGGCACGCCATGGCCCAGTCAAATTGACAAAAAAATTGACTATCACACCTGCTAATGTCAATAATCCATTCCTAAAACATCAGGTGTTTTGCATGAAAATACTGAGTCTAATTTCTTTTATTTTAAATGAGAAATGTATAATGCATCATATGCTAACCCTACCTCTCAACAAACTTTCTTAAGTAAAATACTTAAACAAAAATATACTATCATATTGGGATGTAAAATGCTTGAAACATTATTTTATGATTACCAAACATAAAAGTCTGAATACATACCCTGACCAATATATTTACAATATGGCAAAGCAAATGACAGCAATAAATATATTTGTTAGAAAGAAATTAGTGAAAAATTTCCAAAAAAAAAAACAGGACAATTACCTGCAGTAAACTATAACTCACCAAGGGAGGAGAAAACTTGCAGAAGACTGTGGAGGGCACAGGACGGAGGCGCAGCTGTCACTGGTTGTTGAAAGTGCTGGCGTGGACGAGTGAGATGAGAACAGTAATTTCCGCAGACTGTCCAACTCAGACGCTGATAGAAACTCTGTCATTTGGCACTGCTGAAGAAGCTCCTAAGCAAGAAAGCCATGACACATTTTTAAAGGAGGTGACTAACATTTAAGATTAAGAAACTTGTTTAAATTCCCATTTGTTTTCTCCTTTCACCTTACTTTTCTTCAAGACTCTCTTAGCTTGTGTGTGTGTGTGTATAACTCATTCATCATGAGGCAAAAGTGAGGGCTAAATATGAGAGAGGCCCTTTGGAAATGTGTGCAGGATAAGCACACACGACAGAGCGGTTCCCACTGAGCGCAACACAGTGATGCTCTGCTGAGGGGCAGCATCTCTTTTTCGGAGCTCTGCGTGCTTTTCGAAGACTCTGCATGTGATCCTGATGATTTATCCATTGTATCTGAAATATAACCTTATACCTTTTCAGTACATCATTTTGTTAAACAGTCACTGACTATCTGGAGTGTAATTAGACACTGCTCCTATATAACCACTAGCTGAGACAAAATATATTCAGAGATATGTAAGTTCTATGATATTCAGCTACTAAAAACAAGAGGTACCATATTTTTCAGACTATAAGACACACCGGACCATAAGACACACCTAGGTTTTAGAGGAGGAAAATAGGAAAAAAAAAACTTTGAAGCAAAAAATGTGGTAAAATATTTAATAACATAAATAACATAATATTTCACCAATGTAAATGTAAGTAGCTAGATAAGCTACATTTGGACTATTAGACACACCCCCATTTTTCTCCCAAATTGGGGGTGTGTGTCTTATAGTCCAAAAAAATACAGTATTTTACTAGAAAAATATTAGCTATAGAAAATTCTACAATGTATGCTTATGTTTTAATTTACTTTCACAATTTTATTCTTTTTCCCATTGTATCTCTATCTTCTGTCTCCTCCCTTCTTACTTCTTTCTTGCTTTCAAGACCAGATTGGGCTGCTTTGTGGTTATGAATTAGGGGAGATAATAGACATTGTTTTCCTCGTTCCCAACACCAAATTGAAGTCAGGCAAATCATCATGCTGCCCTCTTTTACAAGCTGGGCTTCACTTCTCATTTCTATTGCACTAAGAATATGAACTTTCGAAGTCTGGTTTATTTGGAGATCATCTCTGAAGACTTCCCTAGCTGTAGGTCTCATTCCCTGAGTTCATGCCTCTGCCGAAACCAAAGCACAAGGTCTCAGCGCAGAATTCGGCCTGGGTGCTTCCATGGACCAAGGTTTTGCATTAACCTCATTTCTCACCTTTGTAAAGCCCTTACTTTCATGCCAGCTCAACAATGAATTTTAAAAGTTTTTTTAAACAGCACTTAATATTTAGTTTGTTTCCATCAAGAGGGCTGTTCAGGGGATCTCATCTGCCTGCACCATTGGTAACAGAAGTTTTTCCTCTTTTTCTAATACCTGTATTATTTTCCAAACCCGAGGAGTCAGAATGCTGTCAAGGAACTTCTTAATTCATGCTAAATAAACCAAAAATGTCAAGAATTGTCATAATGTTTTAACATGGCAAAATGTGATAAATCATATGAATACAATTAATGTGAACCACGTAGCCAATTGTCACAGATTTGTATGCTTATAGGAACGTGCTGCTCACTAAGTTCAGCAGTTTTATTGCTACTGGAAGTTTGACTGATACTGTTAGTACTGGGGAATAGCCATAAAGAAATATTATATTGTTTTTGTTTAAAATAATCTTGTGGTCATAGAAAAAAAGGTTTAAAAACATTCACTGTGAATAACTCATTAGTTATTCTATTTCTGCTTATGTTTTAAACATGTGCTATTCTGTAAAAAGAACAATGGCAGTAAGGTTTTTTAAGGCAAATATATATGAAACACAGCATTTTGGGATCAGAAGGCAGGGTCTACACAGGGGCTTTGGAAGGCCAGGGCTTTGCTCTGGACACCCCAGTGCAGACACATGCTTTTGGTCAGCAGGTGTTGGAAAAATGATCAGATGACTTATGGGAGTAAATGGTAGAAAAGGTTTAAGTAGGCAAACATGGCACAGAATGGTTTCTAAATGTTATAGGTCTTAAACACTTAAGAAGATGTATTGCTTTAAGGATCAAATCACAGATTTAGAAGACAAAGTAGCTGAAAACACCCAATCAGAGAAGCATTAAAAAAGAGGAAAATCTTACAATTAGCAACAGCATGGATGAACCTAAAGGGCTTTATGCTAAGCGAAATAAGCCAGTCAGAGAAAAATAAATAGCATACGATTTCACTTATATGTGGATCTTAATGAACAAAACAAACAAAATAGAAAGACTCATAAATACAGAGAAGAGACAGACAGTTCTCAGAGGGGACAGAGGCTAGGGAATGGGTGAAATAGCTCAAGGGATTACACACACACACACAAAAAAAAAAACCCACCTGGACACAGACAACAGTATGGTGATTCCCCAGAGGGAAGGGAGGGTGGGGACAGGTGGAAGAGGGTAAATGAGGGATGCGTGGTGATAGAAGGAGACTAGACTTTGAATGGTGAGCACACAGTGCAATGTTCAGATGATTTTTGGTAGGATTTTATACTTGAAACCTATAGAAATTCATTGACCAATGTAACTCCATTAAATTTAATTAAAAATAAACTTAATAAAGGGATAAGTAGGGTAGTGATATTCTCTAGCATGTTGTTGTTCCAAAAGTAATTTCTTTTGTTGAAAGAAATAATCACATCTACCATTGGTATGTGGCCATTAATCTGGTAAAAGTGTTCTTTCAATTACCCATCAATAAAAAGTATTAAAAACTGAAAAAAAAAGATGTATTACTTTAACTCATAAAAAAATGCTATAACTAGAAGATGTACATACTCTGGTTTCTCTTCAGATCGTATAAATCTTTCGCCTTTTATAACTAGAGGACGTAAAACAAAAGCAGTTCTTTTGAAAGCTAACAATGAAAAAAACACTTCCTGAAATTGCCTAAGATTAGAAAATACATTTACATTTTAATAGGATGATTAATCAGCTCAATATTCTACACACACAGAAAGTTATAAAAAGAAAAGCAGGCTTCTTGAGGATGCCGGTCCTGGTGTCAGCGAAGAGGGTTTCTTACACAATTCGCCCATTCATTTGAGTCCTTTGTGCCTGGTTCTCTGATAGATCCTGGAATCCACAGACAACGGTGTGCCATTTATGCCCTCAAGGATCTCAAACTCTTTTTACGTGAGCTCCAGTGTAGCATAGCAGAAGCATGCTCATTGGTAACTAAGTCTTCATGAATTTGCCACAGCACAGTGACCTCTCCTATCTCCTTACCAGGCTCTTTAAGCAACAATTTCCAGTCTTAGTGTCTGACCTATATTCTCCCATCCAGACCCACAGGTTCAATTATACTTGGTATGCATTTGCTGAAAGCCATAGGAACTATCCCAGTCACCTATCGTTTGAACCAGAGGCCTTACTTAAATTTTCACTAGGGAAGCCAGAGCCCTGGTTTGTGGCAGATTCGCCAGATCCGAGCTCTGCTCTCTTCGCTCTCCTGCACAGTCACTGACAGTGAAAATATTTGGCTCCCAGAAGAACTCAGATTCTGATGTTTTGAAGCAGAGAACATTTAGATTGATAGCCCCTGAACCAGAAACAGTTTCAATGTTATAGTTCCTGTAGGACTAAAAAGCTGTAACTCAAATGGAAACTGGGTGTAATTATTCAAGAGTACAGGCTGGGATATAATCACTCTTAAGACAACAGAGTGAAGTTGGAGCATGATGGGAAGCTCACGACTTGTCATGTTTCATGGCCTGTGCTTCTTAGGGCCCTTTCTAGAAAACCTGCTCTATCCATGGACCTTGGAAAGAGCATCCCAAAGGTGACATCTCCAAGGAGAAGGTAGGCCAATCAGATTCTCAGGAGAGAGTTTGAACTTAGCAATAGAGACCAAAGTGAGGCAGCGGTCATGAAACAGTGTTGGAGCTGTGGCCTTCTTGGGTCCCGGGCAAGATGAATAAGAAAAGAAACTAACCAAAAGAGGAGGAATAGACAGATGAGAGAAAAGCAGAGGGAACTTGTATAAGAAAGAGTGTATGGCCCTGAGATATTGGGGAAACATAAGTTCTTCACTGCAGTCTTAAAATCCGTACACACCTATGAAATGACCTGACATTCCTACCAAAGAATTCCGTCTTTACTTGGACTAGCCTGGCTAACTTGGGTGGGTTTGTTTTCTTTGGGTTCTAAAGAGCCTTGACTGAGACAAATCAGAACACATTTGAGAAAACTATTTTATTACTTGGCATAAGTAACATTCAAATGCATCAGTGGGTAAACAAGCTCTATTAGTGAAAAAAACAAGAACACTGCAAAGCAAATGGTGAGGGCAAAATATACAAGTCCAGCAGAAGTTACGTCTGCTTGAGTGTGGTTGGGAGGGTAATAATACGGGTGCAATAATTTATAGTTTTAATTGGAACATTTCACCTAAAATGTCATGCAGTGTGCTTGAGTGTGATATTGTTATGTTATAGAATACATGCTTACGATTTTTTGATAAAAGATTTTGTAATAAAAAAGAGATGTTATTTGTGCCGGACCCTGTAGCCTACAGGTACAACTTGAGATTCAATGAGAAACCAAGACATGTGCCACAGGGGACATTTTAAGCCCTCATCTCTGACAAAAATAATAGCTTGAGTGCCTTGATCGACTACTGGGCTCAAAAATGTTATGAAATCAGGTGCTCCCAATAGCAGTGATATTAATTTAAGAGTAATTCATAACTCAAGCTACCAAACCAAGGTTTCATGACAGACCTCTGGATTTTCCAACACACAGTGTGGTCTGATCCACTTTTGTTTTCTACGTGGCAATATCACTACAGTGTTTAAGTGCCTGATATTTACACAATCTTTTTTGATGCTTACAACTCATTTATTAAATGGTCTATTACCAATAAAGACAAATTAATCTTTTGCTTAGGAGATAAACCTATAAACTGCTTTCTTATCGACAGTACTCATCCATTACAGATGTTGTTCCCTCTGAAAGATGAATAATTATAGTCCCTGAGGACATTTCCTATATATATTACTGTGGTAGTCATCAAACTGGAGGGAGGGCTGATAGGTGTGGGCAACAATGATAAAATGAACAGCCTGCTTGTCTGTCAGGCAGCAAAGTAAATCGGGGAAAACAGCCCTCATTACCACAAGTTGAGTGGGTATGTGTGATGTCCAATTTCTGGGCACGTACTCTTTCTCTCTGTGATAAAGTAAATACTACACCATAAAGACTTACTTATCATAAATAAATTCATCTAATGAGTAAGTAGAAGAAAGATCATATGGATTAGTTCATTTGGTACCCTATTTTATATAAATAGCCTTTAAAATTTTATAAATATAAATATATGTATTTATATATACAATTTTATATAAAGAGATATATAAGTATATGTATATAATACACACACATATACATGCATTTGCCACACTGGAAGTCTCTCTGTCTTGGGGGAAAGTGGCAGATCAGAAATCAGACTCTAACAAGCTGTGCATAATAAATGTGTAGCATATGCTATGGCTGGGCTCATTTCTACTGTTTGCAGCGTGCACATTCTACCTAGAATTGCAGAAGTGCTTGTTATCCTGATGACACTGAGGCAAGAAGAGAAGATGACAAGAAGAATGTCATATTTAGCTCAAGATATTGCCTCCTGGGACCACGTCAGAATCCTAACAATAAATCCATGGGAATAAATTCGGGGATCACTAGAGTTTAAAATTGCTGTGTCCTAATTATAGACAATTCTTAGCAGTCCCACAGGTCCTGTGGATAAATTATGTTGATCTCACTATGACATATATCCTTTACAAAATGTAAGTTATAAAAGACTTGGTCCTTCTGTTAATTGAATAGATTCTTTGTATGATCCTAGCCTACCAGTTCTTACTGGTAAATCAAATCCTTCTCTCTCTAGCTTCAAAATCCCTAGTTTCTCCTTTTTAAATGTCTACATGATTTATTATCTTATCATCCATTCAGCAAATACTTATTGACTGCCAACTATGTGTATGGGACTATGCTACACACTAGGAAAGATGTAAGATGTACAATGCATATTCCTAACCCTCTAAAAAACTCATCCTTTTCAGGAAAATAAGACATGCGCACATGAAACATGAAATATCAGTACAGAACTTAGAATACTGCAAGACAATAAAAAAGATATCTCAAAACAGTACATTTTGAATTGCCAAATAACTGGTATATAGACAAAAAAATAAACAAAAGGAGTGGAAGAGGCAATGATCACTCAGTGCTCACGGAAGGCTTTCTGAAGGAAGAAAAGAGGAGATCTGAACCATTTTAGAACAGGCAGTCTGAATACAGACGAGGGCATGTCGGCGTGCAGAGGGAAGGCGTGACGTGATGGGAGACAATGGGCTGCTTCTCAGACAGGACGGGTTTAGCTGGAGCACAGGAAAACAGGCAGGAGAGCAGCATGAGGGCAGTTTGCAGAGCATCTTCACCGCCAGTCCGTGTTCAGCTTAAAGTAATGGACACCCATAAAATGCTTTATTATTAAATCAACTTTAGTGAGGTATAATTTATGCACAATCAATGGCACACATTTTGAATTTACTGTTAAATGAGTTTTAATAAATGGATACTGTCATGTAATCACCATTGCAAACAAAATATAGAACATTTCCATCATGCCAAAAAGTTCTCTCTTGATCCCTTCTTGTCAATCCTCCCAAACCCCTTCTTTTTCATTAATACACCATAGTCCACTACTTACCCATCACTGGACATTTTGAATAGTTCCAGTTTTCACCTACAACTTTTTCAAGCTACTCTGTTACACTTTATCGAACTGTAAACACTTTCAAACAGAAGGGATTTTTTAAAGTTTTGTGAATTATCTTCTTAAGCCTGGGCCTCCGAAATGATGTTATTGGGTTAAACCATAGGTACTCCACTCACCCACTAGATTTCGAGTGTGGTGTGGCAGCTGATGCCATATTTCCACCTGCCCTGACTCCCAAATTCCAAGGGTACATGCCAGGTTTTTTTCCATTGATTTTATTATCCTCATCAAGTCCACTTAAGGCTTCATCTTAAACATGGCAGATCAAGCATACACATGTGCCTCCTCTCACTCACAAGACTCCAAAGGAAAATAAAGTGATAAAATACATGATATATGTATATATCCACAAGGATAAAGAGAATGGGAGGTAAGATATCATCGGACAAGACCTTCCAGCACGTCTGGGAAGACAGGAGGCAGACTGAGCTGCACTGCAGATTGTGCGGCGGAAGCCATACCTAAAGGAGCCTTGGAGATGGAAAACCACTTTGTCCAAGGAACAGCTCTGAGAGTCTCAGACTATCAGTCAGATACTGCAGAAAGAAGGGGTGAGGCATGATGTTGAAAAAAGGGTTTGGTTGGAAGTTTGCAAGTATGGAGGATCACTCTCTCACATTCTTCTGTCAGCCAAATGTGCCCCATCTCTACACCCACCCTCTGCCCCAAGCAGGAGGAGGGAGATTTAATTTCTTGAGAACTCAAGGAAAAAGCACTAAATTCAGAGATCCCAGACCTAGTGGAGGACATTACGTGAAGAAATTGAACAAAAAAGAGAATATTGCATGGTAGGTGGTTCTTGCTTTGCTCACTCCCATGAGATTGGCAGCTGGTCCTATGGCTCGAAGTCAGTAAACGGGAAAATTCTCACAGAAATGGAAGCCCTCAGGGAACCACATTCCAGAGAATGGCTTTCAGGCCCCATTTCAAAATCAAATGGCCACTTCACTGCCCGATCACCCTGTAAAGAAGTCTTCCGGCCAATAACTATCATCTGTGCATATAGATATTCCAAGAATTTCTTCACTGCTTCTTTTATTATTATTAGAAATAGAGAGCCAAGGCTTATTGTCATTTCAGGAAAACTTGCAATATGAAAGGGAGAGATGAAAACAAAGATTACTGTATTTTGCTATGTATAATGTGTACACATGGTTTTGCCCCAAACTTTCAGAAAAAAAATCTTTTATTTTAATTTTTAATTCAATTTTTATTGACTTATGTTTAGATACTTGGTTTTTGTATTATAAAGGAACTTCAGCATTTATTTTTTAACATATTATGGTACAAGAAATTTTATGTAACAACTAATTACAAAACACAAGAACAGACAGATACAAGGTATTTCAGGTACTACCTATGTATAACATGCATCTTTGTTTTTCTCTCACAAATTTGGGCAAAAAAAGGTGCACCATACACAGCAAAATATGGTAAAAAGGAACCCAGAGGAAGGAAAAGAAAATGCAGAAAACAGAAGAAATTCCCCCCCGCCCGCAAAAGTAAAAACCTTACAGAGATAAGAGAATATGTTGCATTCATAAAATAAGAATAGAAAGTTTTCAAAAAGGAACAGTTAAAAATCAGAAAGTGCTCTTGAAAATTAAAAATTAGATAGAATTGAGGAACTCCCCCAGAAAACAAAGCAAACAGGCACAGAGGTGGAAAAAAATAGAGGAAAAAGGTTATTAAAGTTTCAACTTAGGAAGTACATCTGAGTTATGAAAAGAGGAAACAAACAAAATGGGAGGGGGAAAATTAGCAAGTAAAGAACTTAAGAAAATTATCTGAATATCGAGATGGAAAGAGCCACTCAGTAAATTTGAGTCTGCAAACAGACCCATATGAAGACATAGTTTTGTAAAATTTCAGAAGACCAGAGCTAAAGAGATTAATAATCATTTTTTAAATGCTTTTAGAGAGAAAAACAATGCCACACACGAAGGAATGTAGATCCAAATGGCACTGGGTTTTTCAATAGCTACGCAAGATACCAGAAAACAGTAGAGCAGTAGCCTTAAAATGCTGAAGTGAAGTTATTTAAAACTTTGACGCATATACCCAGCCAAGCCACAGCGTCAGCGTGAAAGGAGGGCGTTTCAGAAAGGCGGAGTCTCAAACAGTGACCTCGCATGCACTCTTTCTTTAAAAACTTGAAGGATGTTTTCCATGGAAATAAGCAAAATTATCAAGAGAGTGAAAGACTCTGCAAACGTGGGACTCCAACAAGAAAGCAGTGAAAGAAATGCCCACTATGTCGAGAAGTCCGTGTTGACAGCTGCACAGGAGCCTAAAGACCCACGGTCTAGGAGGGGCCGGAGCACCCGTGGTTCTGGGCGGGGGGTGGGTGGTCATCAGGAAAATAAATGGAATTGATAGACTACCTGAAATGTTGAAACGTCTTACAGAAAGTAATGGGAGAGAAGAAAAGAAGCAAGTAATCAATTCAAGTTGGGAACACACCGTGCATAAGTTAGAAATGGAAGTGAAATAACAAGGTAAAGGGGGATTTAAATAAATGGGTCTGAAATGAGCAGGGGACAGGCGTAATGTGGAGTCTAGGCATGTAAACGCGTGCACGTGTGTGTGCATTACCCATGTAGATGTATAAATGCGCACACGTGAGTGCGTGTGTGTCGCCGGAGAAAGAAGTGAGGACGGGGAAGAAGAAAGGGAGAAGATGCTGTATTCAGAGGCTCCTTTGTGGAAATGTCCTGTAGGTGATTTGGCGGTTTGGTTTGGTTTGGTTTTGCTTTTGCTGTCCAGTTTGCTGTAAGGGGACAGGTCACTGATCGTTGTGCGGTGGGCTCCGTCTTCTCCGGGGCTGGAGCTTCCCGAGCGTGGCGGGTGCACCGCGCAGCCGCTGGAGGAGTCCGGCACCGCAAAGCCTGCGGCTCTGAGAGGCTCCCCGGGGGCCCGCAGCGTGACCCCTATACAGAAGTCCGTTGTCACATCCTGGCGCTGAGCTGTGTAAAGTAGGCGAAGCCAAATCCGTCTCAGATGCTACCTTGTAAAGCCTCCACGTGGTGCTTCCACCAGTTAAAAGGGTTTCAGCAAAGAGAACACAAGACAGGGAAGCTTCCTGCTGATGGTGAGAAAACAGATGACTCTGCCTTTTAAAATCTGGGTGGAAGCCACAGTGGGAAAGCTATTCTGCAAAAATTTTTGCTCTTTTCTTACTCCCTTGACTACTATTACTGATTATTATTCTTCATCATTAAGACCTGGGACACCAAAAAACATACATATTAAAAGTATTCTTTATTTCACACAGCATATTCTTATAGGAATGACAGAGATGTCACCAGAGTGGAGTGGGGACGCAGCCTCACCCAAAAAACAGCAGATATGTCAAGGACATTGGCCTAACGATGACCCCATAACTCTAAGGAGTGTCCCAAAAGGGTGTGACAATTGGGCAGAGGATCTTAGAGCCTCAGCTCAGAGATCTGGGTTCAGGTCAGGTCCAGGCTGCCTGTGCCTCGGTTTTCTCACCTGTAAAGTAGAAATAGACACTCATATCATGGGACTATTTCAAAGTTAGCATATGCAAAAGATTTTTAAATATGAAAATTATAAAAATGTAATTTATTAATATTACCATTCATATAACACATTTTATAATATATAATTAGTATGATATGTGATAAATAATTAGGATTTATTCAATTGCATAATGTGTTTAATAGATATCAAATTCTTTCCATTTTTCATAGTTACTTTGATGCATTGTTTCCAATATGTAGACAATTAAACTGTGGCTGATATATAACTGCAATCACTAAGGTGACAGGTCTTGAATTATTCACTTAGTGCGAAGACCAATTTCTCAGCAGAGGCTGCTGCTGAGCAGTGAACAGAGCACTGGGTGTTCTCAGGATCCAGGACCAGTCACCTTGACTCTGTCACTCCTTGTTGTGCATCCTGGTCAAGTTCCATCCCTTCTCTGAGCCTGAGTCTTCGTGTCTGTACAGGCAAGAAGTTAGATGGAGGGTCTCTACTTTGCTTTACCAGAAATTTTCTGCCAAGCTGCTTCTCTCAGAAATTGTTTCTCCCATGTAGCAATGACATTAGTTATCTACCACAGAACAAATTACCCCGAACTTAGCAGCTTCAGCAACACTTACGATCTCACAGTTTCTGTGGGTCAGGAATCTGGACTCAGGGTAGCTGGGCCTCTGACTCAGGGCCTCCCACAGCCTTCAGGCAAGCTCTTGGCCAGGGCTGCAGCCATCCCAGGGCTCAACAGGGACAGGATGCACTCCCAACCTCACTCAGGTGACTGTTGGCAGAATTCAGTTCCTCCAACTGAAGGCTTTGTGGGACTGAGGGCTTCCGGTCCTGGCTGGCTGCAGGCCAGACACACCCATGGACTTCTCCACAGGACTACTCACAGTGAGGCACCTAGTGTTCCCCAGAGTGAGAGCTCTGAGAGAGATGAGAGAGAGAGAGAGACAGAGGGAGAGAGAAGGTGCCCAGAATAGAAGGAAGCCACCATCTTTTTGTAACCAGATCTTGAAAGTGACAATTGGTTGCTTCTGCAAAATTTTATTCATTAGAGGCAAGTCAGTAAGTTTAGTTCACATTCAAGGGGAGGGGTCACACAAGGGTGTAGTGGGAGGCAGGGAACTGTGGGACATGTTTGAGTCTGCAACTGTAGCAACTAAGGGAGAATTATCGGGGAATTGCCTCATAGTTGGAATCATCTGATACTTTTTATCCATTAGTACATGCATGCAACAAACATTATCCATTGCCTTCCGTGAAAATGCCTAATATTATATGCTCTGGGATAGCAAAGACTACACCTAAGAAAGTCCTCGTCCCCATCTACGTATATCTGTTCTCAGTACAGTGGAGGTAGGAGGCTGTTAGAGTCACCTGGAGCTACTTCTCAACCACGTGTGCCCAGCAGGGCACTCCACCCACACTGACTCAATTAAGTTTCCCTGCTAAGAACTGTTAATAAGAGAGGCTAAGGCTGGTGCTCGAAGAACTATAGGATAAAGGGGAAACAGGGACGGACTGTAAGAGGGTTCTCCTGCCTCCAGACCCAGAAGTGCTGCTCCCCAGGGCTGCCCTGAGAGATGTTATTGGAAGAAGCAAATGCGATGTCTGTGATGAAGCTCCAACAAGGAACCAGAAGGAGGCTGCTTCCATCCCAAACTTCTTGCCCCCTCCCTATTTTGTTTTCTTCTTTTATCATTTTCTGGGCCCATTTTCCCCACCAGATGGCAATCTTCTTTGAGGGTGTGTCTCTGTCACAGTACACACCGCCTGTCCTCCCCTCCCTCCTGCCCCCCACCCCCACCCCCACCGGAGCCGCCTTTCCAGCCAGTCTCCCCTTCAGTTTACTCACTCTGGTACCTGCCACTGGTACTTTGCCACTGGTACCTGTTCAATAAATTGTCACCTTAAAAGGTGAAATAAAAGGGGGATTAGAGGAGTAATATACTTAGAATATTATTTGAAGTCTCTCTAAGAAAGATGTGAAATTTATATTTGGTTTCCTTCAAAGTTCATTTTGCCAGCAAAGCTGTGCCACAAATCCCCGTTGGGGAGTAAGCTCCTTGTTAAAAACAGAGGGGGCCTGAGGGGCGACCTCCATGGCCCTTGGAGTTTTCTGCCTCCCTTCATCTTTCTTGGTGCCAAGACCGAAGAAAAAAAATGATGCCTTCATCAAATCCTAGCAGGCGTTAGCGGCCACACAAGGGCCTGCTGGCCCTGCTGGTAGCGGCCTGCTGGCACGAACGTCCCTGGGTGGGCTACACAGTACTCTCCCAAAATTAATGCTGCCCCAGAACCTCAGAATGTGACCATTTTTGGAAATAGAACCTTTGCAGATGTAATTAGCGAAGGATTTAAAGTGATCCGATGACTGGTGTCCAATCCAATAACAGGTTTCCTTAGAAGAGGAGACGGAGACACGAAGGCATAGAGAAGACCAGGTGAAGACGGAGTCGGTTGGCGTTCTGTGGCCACAGGGCAATGAAAGCTTGGAGGCTCCAGAAGCTGGGAGAGGCGAGGAGGGATGCTCCCCCAGAGCCTCAGGGCAGGGTGCAGCCCTGCCGACCCACGCCTTCCTTTCAGTCTTCTGGCCTCCAGACCCCCGAGGAAAGAAATCACCACTGCGCCAAGCCACCAAGCTGCGGTAGTTTAGCAGAGCGCTAAGTGGTCAAGCCCTCCTGAACCTCAGGTGGGTTATTTTCTGCTTTGGCACATTGCACAAGACAGGAGAAGACGCAACGAAAAGGGAGGTTTCTGAAACGCTGCGGTTTTCTGGCCGAGGCTGTGCCTGGCTGCCCAGTGCCCCGCCGCGCCTGAGCAGGCCTCACCGCGACCACCGTGCACGGATTCTAGAGCCAGCAAAGTAAGCGCAGGGGCCAACACGCTGCCATAGCCTCGAGGGTTACAGGAGGTGAGCGAACGATTCCTTCGGAAACTGAAAAGTTAGCAAGTTCTTCAAGGCGCTGGCTATGCATGTGATCTCCTCAGAGGTTGGGAGGAGGAGGCGGCTCACCGGGGAGGAGTTTGGAGGAGTTTGGGACGCGGCCGGACGCGGCGTGGAGCGGGGCGAGGGAGGCGGAGGCCACGGTGCTGCTCGGGCGCTCCGACCTCGGCGCGGGGCGCTGCGGCTGCGAGGCCCTGCCGTGTTTCCTGCTCCCCGTGCACTCTTCGGTCCCTCCGAAACTTTCCAATCTCCAAATCCGGGAACGTAGTAGGACCTATCTTATGTTGTTATTGTGAGAGTTGATGCAGTCGTGTTCAAAGAACGTAGAATCCTGTGCTTCAGAGGTGGTGAGGGTCACCGTTGCTGTAGCTGGGACCCCGTGCAGGCCAACTGGGGCCGTCCTGGTGGGCCCAGGCAAGGGGAAAACGTGCCTGGTCACACTGGACACGCTGCAGGGGCCAAGGCCCTTTTAGGCTCAAAAGGAGACTTCCTTTCTTTGGACCTTAGACTCTTCCCTTGAAATTCAATCAGCCGAAGTACAAATGTATATTTATTTTTGTAAGACTAACATTCTGCAATAATTGATGATTTGGAAAACTATTCATTTTATATAAAAGCAATTATTAAGAACTTTCGAATAGGGAAATAGAGACAGTCGTTTTAATGAGACAATAATTTAGCTACCTTATTTTAGAAAGAGTATAACTTTACTTCTGAGCCAAAATGTTGCGAAAATTAAAATATAAATACAGCAGACCGTATTGTTGCATTATCCAATACAGTAGCCACTAGCCATATGTGGTTATTAAAAACCTGAAATGTGGCTAGTCTGAACTGAAATGTGATATACTTGTAAAATCCACTCTGGAGTGTAAACACTTAGGATTAAAAAAGAACTTAAAATACCTCTAATAACTTCTGTATTGATTACATGTGGAAACAATAATATTTTGGATATGTTGGCTTAAATAAAATATCTTACTAAAATTAATTTCATTTGTTTCTTTTGACTCTTTAACATGGCTCCTAGAAAATTTGCATTTGCGTTTCCCATTATACCTCTATTGGATATCCTCGCACTAGACAATGGAAGCAGAGGCCCCTTCCATTTATTCGTTCATACATTTATTCTGCCATTATCAGTCCTTCATACTGGGAATGTGGAGATAAACATGCAGCCGTTGTCCACGCTACAGGGTTTTTAGAGTTTACTGAATTCCGGTAGGACACGTGGGGCCGGAAGGCTCCGACACCTGTGTGCTGGGCTGGGTGAGTCACTCCTGGCAATTTCCACGGTCTGTGCCCCGCCGCTGCAGGCCTCACCCTGCTCTTTGTTCCTTACTGTGTTCTTGATCTTCCTCTCACAGCCATTCCTTCCTTTCCACCCCCTCCTCAACCACTGCCTCTGCCTGCTCCCGCGGGAACTTGGCACTCGGATCTGCACACACAGGACTATACTCGGAAATCACGTTTGTCCTTCTCTAAACCACTCCCAGAGACGAGTGCCGTCTGGATGCTTTACCAAACAGCAGCACAGTTCCTTGTTTGAAAGGCATGAATAATTCTCTGCCTCTCTCTCTTCCCTTCACCCTTTTTCACTCCACCACCATCCCTCTTTAAAAGATTGCATCATCTTCCAGCGATAACCACATCAGCGTCTAATGACATAACATCATGCAAGGAAGTGACTTTTTACACCTGGATCTTGCCTGCTACAATTTTGTCCCTATCCTGCAGTTCTTCTTACAATGGGGGCAGGGAGGGGGGGAGGCGGGAAGAGTCTCCCTAACAAGCTATAGGCATTCCTCTGTGTTCACAGGTAGTTAATGATTTAACCTTTCTATTTTTTTCATTTCAAATGAGTATAATTTTTAAAATATTTCTTTTGTGTTTTGGTTGTTTGATTTTGCTTTCTTACATTTTCACCTTTTTCTGCTTAGGTTTTGAGGCAGTAAATTATTTCGTGTAATTTCAAGGTTCCTATTTTCTAAAATGTGTTTATGTTGGTCTTTTTAGAGCCCTCATGCTTCCCCCACAAAAGTCTTGGCATTTGATAAATAAGTGAAAAGCATGCTTTAAAGTATTGCATGTAAACTAAACGACAACCCTTGATTCCACTTTTTACATTTTTCTTTATCCTCACTCAGTATTCCTCTCCACCGGAACAGGGCTGCATTACTGATTCATGTTCAACTTCCAGCCCCACCCCCACCCCTGTCTGTCATTCTTATATGTCTACAATTCCCAACAGAGTATCTGTGTCACTGTCTTTCCCGTTATCCTGACGTTTTTCATCTTCTATTTGCTTTAAAATTAGCAAAGAAAAAATATTAAGGATTGTTGTTTTTAGGTTGTAAGTGCAATTGTGTAAAATGGGTCTTTAGTCTTTTTTTTTTTTTTAGCTTATCTTATTCCACAAAGTGAAAAAACGCACCTGGGTACTTAAACCATAATTCTTCTGGCAGTGGTTTCTTGGTCGGAATCAAATTCCTTCCTTGGCCTTCAAAAATAGCAAATATATCAACAATGTTATTTCATTCTACATAATGAATTATGGAATACCCATACTATTTCTTGACCCTGAAGATTTCTTAATGTTTGCAGGATGTAGTTTTAGAAAACTATTGTTTCCAGACCACTCAGCCAGCTAGAGATACTTAAAGAGCATGTGAATCTGGAGTCAGAAAAGTCATTGCTATACACTCTTTTTACTTTTAGCATGTCGATACATCAGGCCAGTTTTGGGGTTAAAGCTCACTGTATTTTACCATGACTATAAATAAAATTGGTAATTAAAATAACTTTGGCTAGTTGATAAGGGTTTTTCAATGAGAAGGTAAATTACAGAAATATTAAAATCGTATATAAAATAAAAATAAAATTAAGAAAATGAAGTGAAAAAGAAATGAAACCCAAGACCTTAAATCTTTGAATAACCTTTATTGGAATGCCCTCACTCCCCCTTCCCCCAAAATTGCACTACCATTATAGAAAATGCAACCATTCAGGTAAAGACACAAAAAAGAAATAAAGTTATTTTGAGTTTCTTTATTATTTTTAATTCCTCAAATCTTTCTAATGTCTGAGAATCTTCCTTATTTACATTTCTACTTATTCATAGTAACCTGCTCTTTTTTTATGGGTGCCATATTGTCCCAATACTCAATGCAAATGATACTCAGATTTCTATTAATTTTCCAAATGCCCACCATTAATTTTCTTTCTCTGGAGCAATTACACTGATTGTCCAGCTAGACCTCCTGTACTAGCTTCTGATTCTCCTCAAATGCCTTCTGATTTCTCTAATGACTGTGCATATGGTCAGGTTTTGGTGCTAGTAGCTGGTATCGAGCGGATCGCTCTGATGACTGTGGAAGCCGTACTGGCCTGTGCCAGGTCTTACTTCCACCGGGATACAGGCTCTCCCTGGCCTCTCTCACTGCCTCCCCAGGCAGCTGAGATTGAGATCAGATCACACAGCCCACTCTCCTGCCAACTTCCCCAGAATTCTGATATGAAATCAGGGAAGCCATAACTTGCTGCACAAGGTGGGAGCAGATGCACCCAATCTAACAAGCTATTAATTTACCACCATCGCCCTCCCCCACACTGTGAACTTGTGAAGAGTCCCAGAAAAATGGAGATCTGCCAGGGTGCCATAAATGCAAATGTATCACCAGCTCTGCTTTTAAAGAGAAACTAGAAACTCAACTACTAGGTAGAGATACTACAGTATTTGAGTCAACCTCACACATTCCAGTCATGATACTCCCCTGTGCGGCCCAATTAATTGGCACCAGAAACTCAAAACAAAAATGTGTACTTGTCAAGCAGTCCATTACACCTTGACCGTTAGTGAGGTTATACCAAGAACATTACTGCCAAAGATAAATATAAGATGATGTCAACATGAAGTTCTGTATCACAGGGGGAAGAGAAATAGGAATTTTAGCTACATGGACAAATAATTTTATCAAAATGCCAGCAAACACCCAGGAAACTATACTATTCACTTTCAACTGTATTTTTGTCAAATGTACAAAGACCTTATGTCCCAAATCTTTCTTTCCCATCCTCATATCTGTCTTCTCTCTGAGGGTACCCTGAATTACCTTTTATTGTATTGTTAACCTCACTCCTCTTCCCCTTGATCTCTGTTGGCATTCTGATTCCAGCTTTTGCAGGAACTTAAAGCAAAGCTTGCTTTGACCTGGCACACACAGAGTGTGGGTTCTGGGGCTGACACACTTGGGTTTCCACAGCGGCTCCACCCCTCACAAACTTCATGACCTTAGGACATGACCTGACCCCTTTCATTCTCAGTTTCCTCACCTACAAAATGCTAATGACGATGCCCAAGGTGTGGGCAAAACATTACCAAAGTATCAAGAATAAAGGCTCAGCTAGAGATGAGATGAGTATGAATCCTCTAGTTTTTCACTGGAGCCTTTAGAAATTGGAGAATTCCAGAAGTTCTTTTCATGTGCAATACCCTGTGTGGGTGCTCAGGGGAACACAAAACCTCCAAGTGTAAGCATATACCTGCTCTCAGGTGGGCACGTAGGCCAGCCTGATCAAAATGGAGTCTGAATAGAAATGGAATAAAAGTTCCTTTTGCAGAGATAGCTCTCGCCTGGAGACAATGCTGAAAGTTAATCCCAAATCTTTTGTGTATTCTTCTGCCAGTGGCTAGGGCAGGTGGAATTTCTCTGAGCTCAGAAAGCCATTTAATCCTCATCCGGAAAATAGTCAAGGTCGCTTCTCTCCATTGCCCAGGCTTCTCTCTTGGGTACATGAACATTCAAGGATATCTTCTTCCAGTTCTGAAAATTCTTAGCTCTGGAACACACCAGGACCTCCTTTGCCATGGCAGAAAATCCCAGTAATGTTTTCTTAAAATTAGAATCCATTTACCAAGCTTGAATTTCTGACCATTACTAATAAGAAGTTTCCATGCAGAAGTAATTCAGGTTCTCTGTGGGGTAGGGGCTAGTGGGGTTTAGAGGTTTCCTTCTTATTTTTACTGTACTACTCTTTATTTTTAATTTAATATTGATTGTGCTGAAATGAAACTCATATTCATGCACCAAAACATGAGATTAATAAAACCCCAATAAGGAAAAGATGAACACCAACTTTTACTAACTACCTAACTACTTTTGTAGTCCAAGAAAGATATTACTTCATGGGGAGAAGCGTTTTCAGGAATCACTGTAGAGGTCACATGGAGGGAACTAAGGGGGAGGAGGGAGGCTGGGGGGGAGGGGGGGCTGGGGGAGGGGGAGGGGAGGGAGAGGATGCAAATAACTGTAATTGAACAACAATAAAGTAATTAAAAAAAAAAAAAGATATTTCTTCAGTGCCCTTTGCTGTCAAATCGGGACCTTCCAACCAGGTTAAAGTCAGGACCTAAATATAGGTTCCAAATTCTCTCAGTGTCAATATTTAAGAGAGTTTTGCCTCAACTCACATTTCGTGAGAGGACAGGCAATTTCAAGAAAGTAGATGTTTGCTCCTAGGTGGTTGACCTGACTGAGTCGTCAGGAAAAGCATGAGAGAGACCATGAGACAACCGCTGTCCCTCCAGCTGCCTCAGGTCCTCAGGGCTCTTTGTGTCTGTTCAAGTCCAGTACACATGTGCTTTACTCTCTGTGGCAAAGCCAGTAATCCTCTATTCTAACAGAATGAAATGTTCTTTGTACTCCTCTATACTTCCCAGCCATTTCCACTGAGGCGGGGCCATGTCACCAGATGTGCCAATGGGCCATAAGGACATAGATGATGAGGCGTGTCACTTTGGGAGGGGACAGTGAAAAGCCCATGAGTGGCCCTCCTCTCTCTCCTTCCATGCTTCAGTGCCCAGTGGCATTCTAACCTTCTGGATGGCATCCCCTCCTCAGCCACAGACTCTGACAACAAGCAGCAGAGTCCCCCAACCACTGCTATGACTTCAGTTCACAATGCATTTTGTTACGTGTGCAAATGATAAATGTTTGGGATTTCAGGTTATTTGGTTATCATGGCATAACCTAGCCTATCTACCTAAGACATTCTAAAATCCACACCCTTGTTCCTACCCCAAACTAGGAGAATGTTTGTTCTTTATACCCAGAAGTCTAGGCCACAACTCATAAACGTGAGATGACACTCATGGCAGAAATAACATGGGACCAAAATGTGAGCCCTGGCTAGTGTGGCTCAGTGGATTGAGCAACAGCCTGCAAACCAAAGGGTTGCAGGTTCAATTCCCAGTAAGAGCACATGCCTGGATTGAGGGCCAGGTCCCCAGTAGGGGACACATGACAGGCAACCACGCATTGATGTTTCTCTCCCTCTCTTTCTCCCTCCCTTCCCTTTCTCTAAAAATAAATAAATAAAATTGTCTTTAAAAAAATGTGTATTGTATGTATATGCATTTATTGTTGGAAATATTCACAAAGATTATCTCTGGATAATAAAATTATGGGCAACTTTTATTTCTGTTCTTTATATTGTCTTTCTGTATTTACCCAGTTTCCCTCAATGTTTATACATTCCTTTTATAATCAGAAAATAATTTTAACATTATTTTTATAAAAGTAATTTGTTGTATTGATATCAGCAACACATATCAAGACAGATAGGCATTCAAAACTACGGTCCTTCATTGCTACAGATACAACTTGCTGACCCCCTCCCTGCTCCTGGGTTCTGCCTCACCAAAGTCACCCATGGCCCTCATGTGGATGTGGATGCTCCTCACTCTCTCAGTATGTCACATGTTTTTCTCTCCCTGAACTAGACCACAATCTCCTCGAGGGTAGGCCAAGATCATGCCGAAACAAAATGTCAACAGGGCCAGGCCCCCTCCCCAGACTCTGGGAGAGTCTGTCCCATGCCTGTCCCCTAGTTTCTGACAATGACCAGCATTCCTTGGCTTGTAGTCACATTGCTCCAATCTCTGCCTGTCTTTCCACTGCCATCTCCTACCTTATAAGGACACATGTGGTTATATTTAAAGCCTACTCACTTAATCCAGGACAAACTCCTCCTCCCAAAATCCTTAATTTAATCACACCTTTAACCATATAAGGTAATATTCAATGTTTCTATTGTCACCGTTGAGCCCCACTATGCCTAGCATAAGATGAAATCAGCATCCCATAATGTTTTTTAAGTGGATTAATAAATTATAAATACAGCTCAACCCCTCCATGAAGTCTGACTTATTCCTCCCAGACAAGATTAGGGACATCTTATCTACTCCAATGTACTATGCCCAATCTTTTCATTACAGAGTAGGGTAAAAAAGACATGTATTTGGACCTGAACCTGTGGTCCTTAATGGGCTAATATATGTTTTTGGTGCACTGCTGTTTCAGAAGAAGAAAGGTCTTGTTTCCCTTTGTCCAGTCGGTTGTTTAATAAAGTCAGTAGCATGCTGAGCAAATCCACGTGGGGTCTTCGGCCCTTTCTCTCAAGGCTGGTGGGAGGATTAATCTCCATTGGTGATACTTCTTTCTTTTGCAGACCAGTCAGCGGGAGCTCTCAGTCCAGAGCGAATCTCACCAGATGGAAGGCTGGAGGTCCAGGCACTGCCTAACATAGAATCAACGCCGTAATTATTAGTCACATTAGAGAATAGGAGTCATTGAGTGGCCTGCTATGGAAATCAGTATGAGGATAACTAATGGGGGATAGAATGCATTTCTTAGTTAACACAAAAACCGTTCTTCTCCTTTTAGGTGAATCAGAGATAACCTAGTACAGTGACACCTTTTCTTCTCAGGGATCTTGCATCCCCTCAGGCGTTGTCCAAGATCTCCATGTCCAGTCAAACCGATCCCGTGTATGACGTTAATTTTTTAAACTCAAACCATGGATTGGATTTAAGACATATCTCTCCTTGTATCAAATCTCAAATTCTGCATTAGTGTGAGTTCTCATAGTAAGGTCATAAATTATGAAAGAGCGCCTTTGCACATGCACAGAATTTAGAACCCACTGTTCCCCTGTAGCTTCCAGCTCAGAACAGAACTGCCAGATTTAGAGTGCTGACATTTGACAGTCCTACCTACTTACCCTTCTTGTCTGCACGGACATGACACAAACACACATTTGCTGCTGACACGCGTGCACCCTGAGGAGTTGCCATGTTTAGAGAGCAAAGCGAAGGTCAGCTCTTCCACTGTCTTGGGAACCAAGACCGCTGAGAGGAAACAGGAGAAAAATGACCTTTTAGCAATGAGGCACCTAGAAGGCACTGCAGTGCTCCTTGTGTGCTGTGACAGCCAGGGCTGTGCAGAGATCCAGGGGACACAGGGCAGTGAGGAAAGGGCCTGGCGGGAACAAAGGGGTGTGCCCCAGAAAATGTGCCCGGCCCTTATGATACCACGCTGGCCCTGGATGCTACCTGGAAAGCACCTCATGCCATTTACACGCAAGACTGGCCCACATTTCCCTGAGTCTGTTTCATTTCCAGTAGTTACTTTAGCATTTGCTCTCCCGTACACACTCGCTCTTTAAGAAAGCTGTTGCCGCTTCTTTTTGGCTTCCTGTCTCTTGCTTCATCGTCATAACAGCAAAGCCCTGATTTGCCGAGAGGAAAGAAGTAATCTCTGTGAATCCATCTTGTCAAACCTACTAGACAATTACGTTAGCTTGTCATCTGATTTTTTAAAAATTAAAATACATATTCTTTTGCATAAAAATAGAAAAAACTGAGAGAATGTACACCAATCTGTGAACAATGGTGTTCTAATTAAGAGTACAGGAGGAAGGAAAAAGAAAAAACTTTCACTACATTTTTGTTTCACTTGAATTTTTTGCAGTAATTCTATAATACTTTTGTACTTAGAAGAAATCAATAAAGCTACTTTCCATCTTTTAAAAAAAAGCTGAGCAGTTTCATTTTTGCTCCTTACTTTGCCAACAGACAATGAGATCATTCTGAAATTGCAATTTGTGATCAGATGGTTGTGTCTGGGTGTGTGTGCACGCACTTGCACTTCTCATAATGATAAAGTATGCATGCACATGAGGAGCTCAGGGACAACAGTGCCACTGAGGGCTTTTGCCTTCTGTCTGGAAGACCCTGAAGTGTAAATGCTTCATCTGCACACCCCTCGTTGCGCAGAAGAAACAGTCACACCTCCTCTCCCTCTCCCAGCTGTGCAGCAGGGACCCGAGTGCCGCCAGGGAACAGGGCTCCTTCTGGTGGATAACAGTAATCTTCACCAACAAGTCAGGGCTCTGTGCCTGACTACCAGCAACACATAACTAGCAAAAATAAAGACATAACAAAAAATGACTGATAAGGATATGGATGCACACGCATTCAACTAACCAAGCCAACAAAAACATGCGTGGAAATAAACATTAAAACAAGGAAATGGAAAAATCAGAGAGGCAGTGGGCATTACTAAAGTGATTGGAAATACAGGGATCCAAAGATGCTCTTGTGTGAAGGGAGAAGAGAAAAGAGGAGGGAAAGCAGGGACAGACTTTCTTCCTCCTTATTTCTTGCCCTAAAACCATGGCTTGGAACTATAACAACTCTCAAAAAAGAGTTGATATTTCCAGTTTCGCCTTGGAAATGCAGAGAGCTGGAAAGAGCTTGCAGTCACATAAATGTTATAAATAACAAGAAAAACTGGGACCAAAAAAACACAAATTGACAAGTTTTCCTGACCCCATGAGAAAACTGAGATCACAGGGCAAACATCCAACCTAAAATCTGGGGAGAGTCAGGCACCTGCAGGGAGAAACAAAGCCAAGTATTTGTTTACTTTGGGCAAATACTACCAACTAGCAAATACACTAATAGGAAGATTTAGTGGAAGTTTAAAGAATTAACAAAGACAAGTGTGGGCTAGTGAGAGAGCATGAAGTGCCTGGGAACCACAGACCTAGGGAAGTTCAACATCTCTTGCAGGTTTTCCTCCACAAACCCTTTCTTTCCTTCATACCACAGTAATAAGCACTAAGAAGATAACATAGAATGTAGCTGAAAGGTGTGCAAATGATAGATTCTCTTTAGGAGTAGACGCTGAGAAAAATCCTCTGGCAAAATAGCCCACTTCCTAAAAACAAGGTATCCCTGAAGGAATCTGAAGCCTGTAGAACTCTAAGGATAATCCAAAAGAAACTTCAGACTCAGAGCCACTCCTGACTAGGTTAGCACAAACCTCCACACAAAAGGCATAGAAGAAAAACAGGTGTGCTCATATACAAGTATAAAAAATATTTACTACAGTATCTTCTATCCTGTAACATATGTACAGCTTCCAATGAGGCATACAAAAAGATAGGAAAAATTCAATGTGAAGAGAAATATTCAACAGAAAAGACTAATATATGACACGTTAGAAATCAGGCAGAGAATTTAAAATAACAATGACTAATATGTTAAAAAACTCTAATGAAAAAAGTAGACAACAAGCAAGATCAGATAGATAATTTCAGCAGAAAGATAGAAACTATACAGAAGAATCAAGTGAAAATATTATAAAATCAAAAGCATAGTAACAGAGATTAAAAAATGCCTTCAACAGAGCGCCCAGGAGCTATGAGACAATATCCAATGGTCTCATAAGTATAGTCCCAAAAGTAGAAAGTAGGAGGAACAGGGCAGAAGAAATACTTGAAGAAATAATGGCTGAGAAATTTCTTAAAGTAACAACATATACCAACCACAGATCAAAAACTGCTCAGCAGAATAAGCACGCATACAGAGAGAGAGAGCTAGGCTTGTCATATCCAAAGTTTTGGAAAATCAAAGACAAAGAGAAAATCTTATAGGCAGCCAGAGGAACAAATTAAACCCACATGAGATACCATATATACCTACTAGAATTATTTAAAAATGAACTGATAATATCCACTGCTGACCACAGTGAGAAGACACTGGCACTTATATTGCTGGTGGAATATAAAATGGTATAGCTTCTCTGGAAAGCAGATTTCAGTTACTTATAAAAATAAATACACACTTACCAGATAACCCAGCAATCCTACACCTAGGTAGTTATCCTAGAGAAATACAAGTGTATGTTCACATAAATGTCTGTACATGGTCATTTATAGTAGTTCTATTCGTAATCACAAGAAAAACTGCAAACAATTCAATGGGTGGAGGGATTGAGCAAAAAAGGAAAAGGGACTCATGGACATGGACGACAGTGTGGTGGCTGCTGGGGAAGAGGAGTATAGGGGGGCTAAATGGCCATGGAAAAAAATACAATAAAGATTAAATTTAAAAAATAAATAAAAAATTATCTTTTACCCTAAAAAAATTTTAAAAGAAAAAAAATTGAGCATGTTTGTTTCAATGCAGCCCATGTGAGCTTTGTCATCTTTCCAGGCCCACCTGCCCTCTGCCCGGCCCCGCGGCAGTCATCAGGGTAAGATGCGTCTGTTCCTGCAGAAGCAAAGCAGCGTCTCATGCAGAGGTGAAGGGTTAACACTGAACCCAATTTGGTATTGATCTAAGCCAATCTCTAGTCAAATTATCAGTAATAGAGCTCAGTATTAGTCTCTATCTCTTGTATTTTGTTTTTCAATTGATTCCAAATTTAGGAGGAGAAGAAGGTAAAAATGATATTTAATTATTGTTTTAAGTGTGGTCCAAACTACTCTTGAAACTTAGCATATGTTTTATTTCTCTTTTTTTAAGTTAACAAGAGTTTTTAATATCATCAAATATCCAGTGTTCACATATCCTTCATTGTTTTACAATTTTTTTAAACAGATAATTCACTTAAATCAGGATTCAAATAAAGTCCATGCTGATACGTGTTTTAAAGCCTTCTCCTTTTATTTTTGTTTCTTGCACTGTTTTTGTTTCTGTTGAAGGCACTAGGTCATTTATCCTGTGGGGTTTTCTGAAGTCTATTATACAAATTACATTCCTATGACATCATTTGTAGAGCTTATTTGTCACCTGTATTTCCCATAAATTGGTAGGTGTGCTTAAATGTTCAATCAGATTCAGGTTAATTTTTCTTTTCTAGCCAAATTCCATACACAGGTAATATTGTATACTTCTGTTAGAATGTACATGGTTGTCTCTCTTTTTTGATGTTATCAACTATTGATGATTATCACTTAGCCCTATTAATTTATTAGGGATATGCAAAATAGTGATAGTCATTTTTCATTTATTAGCTAGAATATTTTTT
>PVJI01016190.1:5996-39134 GCA_004026765.1 Micronycteris hirsuta
GAGACAGTTACCTACAAAGGAATCCCCATAAGACTGTCAGCTGATTTCTCAAAGGAGACCTTGCAGGCAAGAAGGGGCTGGACAGAGGTGTTCCAAGTCATGAAAGGCAAGGACCTACATCCAAGAATACTCTATCCAGCAAAGATTTCATTTAGAATGGAAGGGCAGAGAAAGTTCTTTGCAGATAAGGTCAAGTTCAAGAAGTTCATCACCACCCAGCCTTTATTGTATGAAATGTTGAAGGGAGTTATATGAGGTATGGAGGAACATCAACAGGGGAGTGGTAGGGGGAGAGGGTGGGAATGGGACACAGAACAAGTAGCATAAATGGGAGGTAGACAACAGACAAGGGGAGGTTAGAATAGTATAGGAAGTACGGGAGCAGAAGGACTTATGTGTATGACCTATGGACAAAACTAAAGGGAGGGGAAAGGGGGGTAAGGGGGAGGGGGGAAGGAAGGGGGAAAGAAGGGGGGAAATGGGGCAACTGTAACAGCATAATCAATAAAATATAGTTAAAAAAATTGTTTATACCCCACCTACTTTTAAAAAAGAGCTAACAATAAAATACAGCTAAGATAAAAATAACAATAAAATACTGTTACCAAGAATCAAAATTGGAAAACAAATACACATAAAGAACTCTAAATGGAGGAAAGCTATAAAAGTTGTACATACACTTAACACTTCCCTACAGATAAAAGAGGAAAATGTAAGTTATACAGCAATCACTGTCTAGTGCAAGAAATACACTTAATTGTAAAAATTGATTATGTTTAATGCTTTATTTACTCCAATCTCAAATGAGAATCCATCACAAGATCATTATATGAGACATTTTAAAACATAATAAACTCTCTGGTATTGTCTATATACAGTTTACTTACAACAACTTGATGAAAGTCAAAGTTACATACGGTAAAAGATAGGTAAGGGGAAGTGGTCCATAGTTTACTGCCCTCTGGGTGTGCCACTTGCACATCTCCCATCGCTTCCTCCCTCCCCGTCTGTAAGGAATGATGTGATACTAAAGCCCAAGTTTGTAGCTACTTAAAGATCTGGTTTAATACAATTGTGACTAAAGCTCTTAAGAATGAATAGTTTAAATATATGCTGATGGAAGATGATTTGACTTTGGGTGGTGGGCACACAAATGCAATATATAGATCTTGTTAACCAATGTCACCCAATAAATTTAATTTACAAAAAATAATGAATCATTAATACATTTCTTATGAACACTCTCATGTATTGAATTGATTAGGCTGTACAATTTAAAAATTACAATAATTAGAAAAAATTTGGGATGAATGTTAAAACAGTAACATTCTATGGCTGATCACCCTCCCCATTCACAGACAGGTCTAGTTGTATAGCACTAAGAGATTTGTATGCAGTGGTGAATGAGCCAAACTTCTGAGCCGCAGTCAGGAAGGAGGTTATTATTATCAGTACTTATGTTACACAGTGTGCCAACAGAATCTGTGTTGCTGCACAATGGGGAGCCCTTCTAATTTCAGGCTAAATCTGGAAGTTATTTATTTACTTTTCCAGCCAGAAAGCAACCAAGTTAAAACTTTCCGTTGCCACAGAGTGGTAAAGAACACAAGCAAAACATAGAGGCAACTAGCAGAAAAAGAGTCCCAGCACTTCCTGAATAGAGGTGCTATTCATGGCAAAAATAAGACTGGCCACAGCAGGCAGTTTTAAACAGAGTACTCTGTTGGAAAGCAAATCCTCCTTTTCAAAAAGTCGATTGCTGCGGCTCTATGGAAGTGTTGGTGACCTCTCCAAAATTAGGGGTAAGGGCCTTGAGACAAAAAAAGTTAAGTATGACAACACAGATCAGTGACAGAGAAGAGCTGAAATTAGTTGTACCCAAAGAACAGAAACCCAGATTAGATCAGACACTTTCTGAAGGATAATTTCCAATCTTTGGTAAGAAGTAGAAATTAGTATCAGATCCCCACTGTACAGTATTTATATTATCTTGTTATACATAAATACACTTTACTTAAGTCCAAACAATATACAGTCTAAATCAGGTGAGTTTAATTATTGTCAATTAGTTCATTTTCTTTTCTTAGACGAAGAGTTCTCTTAGGTATTGTGTTAATGTAGATCAATGTATAGACTAGCTGGATGCCTCCTGGTCTCCTCCAGACAAGACTGCTCTGTTCCTTATGGGGCATCCGTAGCTTCCCAAGTTCATTTCTATCTGGATTTGCAATACATTAGACTTGTATATTTCCTATCTCTCTTAATGTAGAATAATAATAGTAATTATTATTAGTAGTTAATATTATTGAAAGCTAAGTGCCAGGCATTGTGCTAAGCACTTTAAATGCAGTATGTCACATAATTCTTACACTATTCCCATTTTATAGATAAAGAAACTGAGGCTTAGAGAGATGAAGTATAAGTTATTAAGTTGTAGAGCCTGGATTTGAACCTATGTGTGTTTGATAACAAAGCCCTAATTTGTAACCACTTTGTGAATACTCTTTTTCAATAATTAAAATAATGGTAATAATATTTCATTTCAATAGCATTTCATACTTTTTAGTATATGTGCTGCCGAAGCGAGCACAGCATTTCATACTTTTTAAAAAATGCACTTAAATGCTTTCTCATTTTCTTGATGCTTTTGGGAAGAAGGTAGAATGGATATTTAAAATTTTGTATTTATTGATTGATTTTAGAAAGAGAGGAAGGGAGAGGGAGAGAGAGGAGCATCAATTTGTTGTTCCACTTATTTATGCATTCATTTATTGATTGTTGTATGTGGCCCGACCAGGGATCAAACCCACAAACTTGGCATATCAGGACAATGCTCTAACCAACTGAGCTACCCAGCCAGGGCCTAGAATGGACATTATGATTTCCATGTTGTACAGTTAAGATCTTGAGGCTCAATATATTGAATAATTTTCCTATGGCTATTATTATCTTGTAAATAATACTTAACTCAGAAATTAGGTTAATAATCTGATTCCAAGTTCAGTACACCTCTCGACAAAACAAAATTAACTTAACCAAATGGCTTTTTTTATTTCAGTGATGAGATAAAGAGATTCTTTTACTTCAGGTACATTTTTAAATACTCATTTGATATGTTAAGAGCCCCACATTGAAGAGAAATAGCATAAATTACATAGACCAGGATTTCTCTATCTTAGCACTACTGACATTAGGGGCCAGATAACTTTGTGGTGAGGGGCTGTCCTGTGTATTGTGTCCTGTGTATGTCTAGCAGCACCCTGGGCCTCAACCCATTAGATGGCAGTAGCACCCAGTTGAGAACTTCTGAAACACACAAATAATTAAGTTGATAGTAAAACTCTCTCCAAAAAGAAACCTACCAATGTAATAATTATTGCTGATCATTATTCACTGATAAGAGGTATTTTATGAATTTTAGACAAGCAAATGTTTTTGGTAAGAAGCAGTTCCTGAAACAAAATTATTGTGAAATTTAAAAATTCTGTACTTACCTTTCGTAACTCATCAGAAATGAGAAAGGGATCACAAAAAGAATCTAAACATTTAACAATATGTCCACTGTCTCGTACAATATCTTCATTGTATAACCGTCTAAAAAACGACATTGACAGCTGTGTGCAAGGAACGTTCATAGCTTCAATTTTTTTCACTTCGGTTCCTGAAAAATGATATAAGTACACATATAAAAATTAATTATGCATTCTCAATTATTTCCAAAACAGGTATTACTATGCAGAAGTTCAAAGTAATAAAATCTAACATGTATTGATATATTTAAAAGATATATTAAAGAATTTTATTAAATTTTTATCTTGCAACGTTTTGGATGTTATTGATCATTAAAAGTTTCTGACAAAATTTCACCATTTCAGGCTTAAATGAAGGATATATAAACTAGAAAGTACTTTAAAATGAAGTAAATTTTTTTTTTAAAGATTTTATTTATTTATTTTTAGAGAGAGGGGAAGGGAGGGAGACAGAGAGGGAGAGAAACAGCAATGTATGGTTGCCTCTCACATGGCCCTCACTGGGGACCTGGCCTGCAACCCAGGCATGTGCCCTGACCGGGAATCGAACTGGGACCGTCTGGTTCCCAGCCCGCGCTCAATCCACTGAGCTACACCAGCTGGGGCTGAAGTAAATTTTTTTATTGTATGTGTAGTACAGGGTTCTTGGGTAACTTTTAAAAAAATATGTATTTTATTGATTATGCTATTACAGTTATCCCATTTCCCCCCTTTATTCCCCTCCACCCTGCACACTCCCTCCCACCTGCATTGCCCCCCTTTAGTTCATGTCCATGGGTCGTACATGTAAGTTCTTTGGTTTCTACATTTCCTATACTATTCTTAAACTCCCCGTCTATTTTCTACCTACCATTTATGCTACTTATTCTCTGTACTTTTCCCTGCTTTTTCCCCATCCCAACCCCCACTGATAACCCTCCATGTGATCTCCATTTCTGTGATTCTGTTCCTGTCCTAGTTGTTTGCTTAGTTCATTTTTGTTTTTTTAGGTTCGGTTCTTAATAGCTGTGAGTTTGTTGTCATTTTAGTGTTCATATTTTTGATCTTCTTTTTCTTAGATAAGTCCCTTTAACATTTCATATAAGGGCTGGGTGATGATGAACTCCTTTAGCTTGACCTTATCTGGGAAGCACTTTTTCTGCCCTTCTATTATAAATGATAGCTTTGGCCCGGCTGGTGTAGCTCAGTGGATTGAGCACGGGCTGGGAACCAGAGGGTCCCGGTTCGATTCCCAGTCGGGGCACATGCCTGGGTTGCGGGCCAGGTCCCCAGTGAGGGCCTTGTGAGGAGCAACCACACATTGCTCTTTCTCCCTCCCTTCTCCTCTCTCTGAAAATAAATAAATAAAATCTTAAAAAAAATAGCTTTGCTGGATAGAGTAATCTTGGATGTAGGTCCTTGCCTTTCATGACTTCGAATACTTCCTTCCAGCTCCTTCTTGCCTGTGAGGTTTCTTTTGAGAAATCAATTGATAGTCTAATGGGAACTGCTTTGTAGGTAACTGTCTCCTTTTCTCTTACTGCTTTTAAGATTCTCTTCTTATGTTTAATCTTGGGTAATGTAATTATGATGTGCCTTGGTGTGTTCCTCCTTGGGTCCAACTTCTTTGGGACTCTCTGGGCTCCCTGAAAGTCTATTTTCCTTGCCATATTGGGGAAGCTCTCCTTCATTATGTTTTCAAATAAGTTTTCAATTTCTTGCTCTTCCTATTCTCCTTTTGGCACCCCTATGATTCAGATGTTGGAACGTTTAAAGATGTCCTGCAGTTTCCCAAGCCTCTCCTCCTTTTTTTTTGAATTCTTGTTTCTTCATTCCATTCTGGTTGAATGTTTGTTTCTTCCTTCTGCTCCAAACTGTTGACTTGAGTCCTGGTTTCCTTCCCATCACTGTTGGTTCCTTGTAGATTTTTTTTATTTCACATAATGCAACCTTCTTTGCTGCCTGGGTCTTTTTTGTGTTGTTGAAGTACGCAGTGAGTTCATGGAGCATCCTGATAACCAGTGTTTTGAACTGTGTATCTAATAGGTTGGCTATCTCTTTGTCACTTCATTGTATTTTTTCTGAAGCTTTGAAGTGTTCTTTCATTTGGGTCTTTTTTTTTTTTTTGTCTCGGTGCACCTGTTACGTAGTATGCGGTGGAGCCTTAGGTGTTCGTCAGGGCAGGGTAACCCACATTGGTGTGTTGTGATGCTGTATGTGGGGGAGGGGTCCGAGAGGGAACAGTGTTGCTTGCTCAGCTCTCTGCTGGTTTTCAGTCACTTCCCCCACTACCCACAATCAAATTGGGCCTTTCTGGTGCTGATTCCTGTCAGGTGGGTTTGTGTACCTTTTAGGACCCTGTGGGTCTCTCCAACGAACTCTCCTGTGAGGCTGGGAGTTTCTCCTGCTGCCTCAACCCCCACAGATGTCTTCAGTCAGAGGCTTTGAGGCTTTATTTCCTGGTACTGGAACCCTGGGCTTTGCAGTCTGTCTCACTCCCTAGTTGTTCCTCCTGGTTTACCTGCATGCAAATGTGGGACTGCCCAATCTGCAAGCCACCACCTCACCCAGTCCACCAGCTGCCACCTTGCTGAGAGTCCTCTCTGCCTGGCTCCGCCCCTCCTATTGGTCTGGATGAATGTTTCTTCTTTAACTCCTTGGTTGTCAGACTTCCATACAATTCGGTTTTCTGTCAGTTCTGGTTGTTTTTTTTAAAATTTGTTGTTGTCCTTGTTTTGGTTGTGCAAGAAGGCACAGTGTGTCTACCTATGCCTCCATCTTGTCCAGAAGTCCCAGAGAGCATCTGATCACTTTTAATACATACGAGTTCTGTCCAGAAAGTATCCAGCCATATGCTATTAAAAAATGAAGACATTATGGAAGAAGACACAAGAAACATTGTACATAGGACAATGATGCCTCTGTTCCTTTCAGGATAAGCACCTTGGGACCTCACATAGTTTTCCCAGCATCTCTTACACTATTTAAAACATTCTGCAAAATCCTTTGTTGGAATTGCCATCAGCTGCCCCCTTGTCTTTTCTTCAATCTCATCAATGGTCTGAAATCTCTCCCTTTAGAAGGTGATTTTAGTTTTGGGAAAAGCCAGTAGTTGCAGGGTGCAAAATCTGGGCTGTAGGGGGGCTGAGTCACCTGGGTGATTTTATGTTTCACCAAAAAACTCTGCACAAGATGGGATGCATGAGTGGGTACATTGTTGTGATGAAGCTGCCAATCATCTGTTGCCCATAGCTGTAGCTATTTTCATCATACTTCATTTTTCAACCCACAAAGAACACTGAGCTGGTACTTCTTAGTAACTGTTTGGCCTGGGGGATGTATTCATGATGGACAACACCTTCCCAATGAAAAAACAGTTAACATGTTCTTGATCTTGCTGTCACTTTGCCATGCCGTGAAGTCACTTTGCCATGTCACTTTGCCAGGCGTGAAGAACCACACGACTTCCATTGGGATGACTGGACCTTGTTTCCAGATCATAGACGTAGACCCACGACTCATCTCCAGTTATGACCTACTTGAGGAAATCTGGTTCATTGGTAGTGGTTTGAATTAAGCCATTAGCAACTGCTGCATGATGTTCCTTCTGCTGATAACAGAAGCTGTGGAACATATTTTGTCATGACACATTTCATACCAAGATCCTGCATCAAAACCTCAGACATAGCAGTTTTTGGAATCCCCAGATCAGCTTCTAGTTCTTGCACTGTTAGTTGCCGCTTTGTTGATTGCAGCCTGTACACATTCAACATTCTCAAATGCTCATTTGTTCAGGCCTTCCAGAACATGGATCACTTTCAACAGATTTTTAACCATCTTTGAAGCATTTGGTGCCACACTTTTCTTGCACTGCACTCACTGCATCATCCCTGAAAGCCTTCTGAATCACCTGCATAGTTTCTGCGGAGCAATGTTCAAGCTTAATACAAAATTTGATGCAGATTTGTTGCTCTACTTATTCAGTCATTTTGAATGTGATGGTGACACAGTACACATGCTCACTCAATTGCATCTCTCACCCCTACTGACTAGTAGAGTGAAGTCCTCATTGTTTATGTATATGCATTCCAGTCCACTCTCCTTGGCTGCCAGGTTACATCGATGTCACAGAAACCGTTTTCATTATATTAATAATGGCTGGACTTTTTCTGGACTGATCTTATATATCAGAATTGCCTATAAAAGCACAGGAATTACTTTATATGACTTTGGATTTGCTTTTGCTAAATGCATATTACAAAAATTTTAATTAATATAACTATTGGATATTTCTAAAGTCCTTAAGGGTGTTTTGAATATTCTTCTCCATCTAAAAATTTCTTCATTCTGACCTTATTTAGTGTTTATTGCAAAAGAAAGATTTTCCTTTTTAAGGTAAATTTCAAACTAGGCCCTAATCAAGTTATCACAAGTTTATAATTGGAGAAATTTGAAATCATGGTCTTTTGTCTATTTTTTCCTCTTGTAGTGTTGGTTCTTCCACCTCCCCATTCCACACTTACATCCTGAATATGTCTTTCAGGAACAGATTTTTCATTACTAGAAGTTCTATTAAATTATAGAAATGCATAAAAATGAAAGTATCTTTAACATCGCTTCAATGAATCACTGAATTTCTCTTTTTTATACACACACACACACACACATATATATATATATGCTCTCACTCAGATTTAGTGGCATGGTATTCTTCTTTCTTTAGTTAGGAAGATTGTATACCAAGATGTGGAGGCCCTTGGTATATCCTCTCCTGATACATTTGCCAGCTCTTTGACCCCAGAAGTCACTTGAGATTCAGAGGAGTAATTCTGGTGATTATTTGCACTACTTCCCTCTGGCTGTCCACCTAGAGGCCCCCTAGGACCTGAGCTAGGCTAGTGTAAAGGCGAGAAGGATGCCCAGAGCCAAGAACTGTACATGCCTCAGTAATTTCAAAAGTACTGCTGCTAAGAAAAGTTCCTTTTGTTTCAGAAGCAAAATCTTCTGGGAGATTACAGTGAAAAGACCACAGAAAATAATTGAGTAGATCTAAGAAATATTGCAAGACCAAAAAAAAAAAAAAAGCAGTGAAGAGCAAGGCAGTCTTTGATGATGGGTTGGTGGCCACAGAATGAGGGATTAACATTGGGCAACCTGTCATTTTAACAAATGCACACAAGCTCTGATTTAAGGAGTAACAGGAGCCCTGGTTGGTGTAGCTCAGTGGATTGAGTGTGGGATGGGAACCAAAGGGTCTCAGTTCAATTCCCAGTCAGGGCACATGCCTGGGTTGCAGGCCAGGTCTCCAGTGAGGGCCATGTGAGAGGCAACCATACATTGTTGTTTCTCTCCCTCTTTTTCCCTCTCTCTAAAAATAAATAAATAAAATCTTAAAAAAAAAAAGGAGTAACAGGAGGGTTTGGATGCTGAGAGAAGGTGCTTAAATACAGACTACTTAATCTGAGGCATAGAAATAGCATTTGCTGTGGACTGAATTGTGTCCCTCTAAAATTACTATGTTGAAGCCCTAATCCCCAATGTAATGAATGGTATTTGGACATGTAGCCCTTGAGAATTAATTAGAGTTAGATGAGGTTATGGGTAAGGTGAAGACTTCAACACATGAATTTTGAAGGGACGCAATTCAGTCCATAGCATTCTGCTCCTGGACCCCAAATTTCACGTCCTTCTCATATACAAAATGCATTTATTCTATCCAAACAGCACCAAACATCTTAATCATTCCAGCATCAACTCTAAACTCTAAAAGTCCAAAGTCTTATTTAAATATCATTTAAATCAGGTATGGGTGAGACTAGAGGTTAAGATTCATCCTGAGGCAAAATTCCTCTCCAGCTATGAACCTGTGAAACCAGACAAGTTATATGCTTCTAAAATACAATGGTGAGAAAGGTATAGGACAGACATTTCCATTCCAAAAGGGAGAAACAGAAAAGAAGGAAGAAATGATGATTCCAAGCAAGCCAAAAACTTATCAAGGGAAATCCCATTAGATTTTAAACCCCCAAAATAATCCTCTTTGGTTCAATGTACTGCCTTCCAGATCCACTAGGGCAGTGGCTCCACCTCTGTGATTCTCTCCCCAAGACACAGTGTGTTGTTGAAACTGAGAGAGAGGTCCTGATGATCTCTGAATTGTATTCTCAGCTCTTCTCTTGAAAAACAGAGCATGTTTGCAGCTGAATGGCTCTGTGGTATAGTCCTGTAGGATATAAACTATTTGACAGCCCTCACTTTGTCTTTTTTTTCCCTCCTGTTCCCTTTAGTTCTAATTGGTGTGTCTTTACTGGTAATATCCCCATTTCTATTCCTGGCTTCTGGTGAAATGGCTGATTAAGTCCATAAACCGAACCCATGATCTCTTTATTAAATGAGCTCAGCCACTCAGTGTTCTCTTAAAAACAAGCGTTCCCATTTTTTGGCAATATGGGTATGCTGAGAATTTTCCAAATCTTCAAGTTCTGGTTCCTTTTTGCTTAACAATTCCTTGCTCAATTTCTCTCTCTTTTCTTGTTTTACCATAAGCATTCTAGAGGACCTAAGCTGATCCTTTGACACTTTGTTTAGAAGTCTCCTCAATTAAATATCCAATTTTATCACTTGTGAGTTCTACCTTCCATAAAACATTTGTCAGATTCTCTGCCATTTTATGAGAAGGATTGCCTTTCCACCAGTTTCCAGTAACATTCCTCATTTCTATCTAAAAACTCACTAAATCAACCTTAACATCTGTATTTTCAGCATGCACCTCAAAAGTCATTCAGCCTGTACTCATTTCTGTTGCACGGTTTCACACACTTTCACAGTTTTAGTTATTTGTTACAGGACTCCATTTCCAAAATCTGTATTAGTTAGATCAGGCTGTTATCATATAATACCATAGACTGGGTGGTTTAAACAATAGACATTTATTTCTCACAGCTCTGGAGGCTAGGAAGCCCAAGATCAAGGTACTGGCTGATTTGATTCCTGGTGAAGACTCTTCTTGTTTTGCAGATGACTGCCTTCCACCTTTGTTCACACAGTGCAGAGAGTTCTGCAATTTCCTCCTCTTCTAATAAGGGCCCTAATCCCATCATGTGAGCCCCTCAAGACTTCATATAAACCTAATTATCTCCTAAAGGCCCCATCTCCAAATACCATCACAACGAAGATTAAGGCTTCAATATAAGAATTTTGAAGGAATATGATTCTGTACATAGCACATGCTATTTGTTATGTAGGAATTTGGTTAAATTATGTCTCCAGCATTTATTAGATATATAATGCATGACTCTGATCACACAGAAAATTAAAATGTATTATATTTTTTCCCCTTGATACTAGCATTATAGTACACTGGGCATCTCATTTTTGTGTCCAAGTTGGTGCTTTCCTGGCAACCTCATTAACATGGAAGTGGCAGAGGCAGGATGGTGCAATGGTCAAGGTCTTGAATTCTGGAGCCTGGATTTGAATCTCTATCCAGAGTAGCATAATTACTTAGCTCATGCCTCTGACTCATTTGTGAAATTTACATATGTGTGTGTGTATATCAGAGCTGTTTTGAGAATTAATAATATGTATAATGCTCTTAGCTGAGCACATAGAAAGGACCCATTATATGTAAATCAAAAAATGGCAAAGTGTGGCTAAATGAAGGGGGCTATGGTAGCTGGCTGAGAGGATGAAGCAGCATTCACAACTGGCAATCAAGGCAGTGCAGTCAGTAGTAGAGGAGGTTCCATCTCACTCTTTAACATTGGTTCACTTGCTAGAAGAATGTTCTTGTTCTCATTTTAAAAAGCCATTTATTTATCAAGGGCTCCAGAGGAAAATTAGATGATGACCATATTTCAGAAGAAAAGTAGGTAGGGAGAGATAAAAACAAGCTAATGGAAGAACACTAGCAGTCCACTAGACACATCTGCTTCTGAAATGAGTGCTACCTCTTCTACCCTATTTTTCACAGTACTTCTAATTGATTCTGTCGGGTACATGTGGAGTTTTAGAACTTTTCTTTCTGCAATGCCTTTTTTTAAAATTAAAAGAAAGTCTTTTGTGAAATAAGTACCAACCTGGGGTAAGGCTGAACATTTTTTCTCAAGGAATATTATTTTTTGTAAATGAATTGACTGGTTACTATAAACATGCTTTATAAACACTTTGATACATGGCTCGTTATTTCCTTTTGAAGATTCTGAATTGGTAAATTTTGCTCAGCTCTTCAGTTTAACTTTGTAAGTAGTCTGAAGATCATGCTGTACCAACTTTTTACTCTGTAAATTTTGCAGCAGTCCTTTAGCCAAAAGCAATAAAATGTGACCTACTAAGTCTAACATCATGAACTGTTTGTAATCTTGTTTTTGACTAATACTAAGAAAAGTTATTTTTGTGGAAGGCTACTAGAATTCCATTAAAATGCAATGTAAGAATTCACCACAATGACCCCATCCAATTTAAAATCAACTTGTTTTTCTTAAGCACAATTCACATTACCAACCAGATTTTCCTTCTAAATGCAATGATGATTTTTAAGAGGTCTCAATCTAAAATTTAAAATATAGTGTTCATATACAAACTCATGGTTGCCAGATGGGAGGAGCAGTTCGGGGATAGGTGAAAAAAGGCGAAGGGGTTAAGAAGTACAAATTACCAATAATAGAAACAGTTGTGGGGATGTAGTGTTGGGAATATAGTCGATACTGTAATAACCATGTTTGGTGTCACATGGGTACTAGACTTATCGGGATGATCACTTCATAAGTTATATAAATGTCTAATTAAGGGGATGTAAGCCTGAAACTAAAATAATATTGTATGTCAATCATAATTTTAAAAACAAAAATAAAATATAAATTTAAAAAATATATATTGTTCATATTTTTGTTTTCAAAATAATCCTCTATTAATGCTGAGTTATTCCTTGACCTGAGAGTCATTTAAGGATTTGACTGTTCCTAAGTGTTTAAGTAATCTTCTTTAAAGATTACTAGCTGTGTTTCAATGCACCATGAAAATATTAGCTATACAAAGTTCTCCTTTTGAGAATTTAAGACTTTTCCAAGATTTAATGTATTCTTTTTTTTTAAATTAAATTTGGGGGGTTAAGTATTATTATTTTTTTAAAGAATATTTCATAGTGGCTAGTTCCTATCAGAAATCCACTACCCTACCCCAAATGAGACTTTTCCCAAGCACCCTCAAATCAGTGGAATTTTACCTGATCCACTCCCCCCTGTGTAGAATTGATCACTCCCCTCCTTTTGCTCCTACTGCTATGGTAGCACCTGTGATACATTATTGCACATATTTTTCACATATTGAGTTGAGTACAGGTTTTCTCTTACTCTTTTTATTTATTTTTATTGTTTTAAAGATTTTATTTTATTTTTTAGATAGGGAAAGGGAGAGAGAAAGAATGGGAAAGAAACATCAATGTGTGGTTGCCTCTCGCACTCCCCTCACTGGGGACCTGACCTGCAACCCAGGCATGTGCCCTGACTGGGAATCAAACCAGTGACCCTCTGATTTGAAGGCTGGCATTCAATCCACTGAGCCACACTAGCCAGGGCTCTCTTATTCATTTTAATGTTCTCTGTACCTGGCAGAGTCCATGGAAGGTACAAAAAAAAAGTATTTTCCAAATTAACGAAAAAAGAAAAATTGCTTTTATGTGCTAAGTCAGGAGAAAGATGCAGGGCAAGCCTGGCACAGCTAATGACATTTGACCTTGATGTTATTAAACAAATGACTATTCACAATTTGTATTTTAATAAAAATTCCTGAGGCAAAATCTTATTATAATAGTAAAATAGTCATCTGAAAAGATAAAAATAAATTGTATTTACCTAACGTAATCCACTGTCCAGAATCTGAAAGTAACTTCAAATTAAGAATAACATTTGGGTCTTTGAAAAAAGCCTAAAATACAAATTTGAGGAAAACAAGTTAGATACTTTATTATAAACAATAATAAGAACTAACTTTTAAAATAACTATAGTAAAATCTCACTGGGGAAAGACAATTTTAAATTGGTAAAATGTCTAAGTAATAAATGCTTTATAAAGAAATGAATTTTTGTTACCTTCAATTTGGCACAGTATGAACAACACTATATATCAACTTATATATATATCTTTAACACTTAATAAATAGAAAATAATGATTTATAGTGAAAAGGAGGAGGTTATATAAAATTTGAAAATTTTGTTTTCCTTCATTCTTGTTTTCCCAATTAATTATCTTGGTAATCACCACCACCTCTCCCCAACTAGAACAAAATATAAAAGTGATTGTCAATTTAATTCTATCCAGGAAGCACCATAGATAAGTCATAGATTTAACTTCCTAAAAATAAAAATTTTCTATATAGCAAAAGAAAATAAAGTAGTCAAGTTTTAGTTTCAAGAACCAGCAGCTGACTCGGGCTGAAATGATCAGAAGAGAAACTTATTGAAGTATCGGAGGCAGTCTACATAATTTTCAGGAGATGGAAAGAATCGGCTAAAGGCTTGGCTCTGGGAACAATCCAAAATCATACACAGAACTGGCCTGATGAGGAAACAGTCTTCCTTGCTGCAGCCCCATCAAGCACTAAAGGAAGCGATGACCACCCATTCTCCTCATTAAGGCCACTGCTATGCCAGTACTGCCCTGCCTGAAAGCCAAATGCCTCTGCCATCACCTTTGCCAGTGGAATGGATTCTCTGTGCACCTCTTTCCTTAGGTTGCTCACTTTGAAACCCCAGTCCTGCACTGATAAGTTTGATTGATAAACCTGGACTCCAGGTTTGTGCTGAGTGCAAAGGATGCAAGCGTTGTAGGTTCTACTTTGGACTTGCTAAAAACATAATTACCCCAAACCATATGTATGTTCAAAAGGGGCTAGACAGTCAGTAAAAATAATGATGTCTATGATGAGCAATAAAAGAAAATTAAAACAACAGATTGGGATAAAACATTGCAACAAATATGATTTTTTAAAAAACAGGAGCTAACATTCCCAATGGTTAAGATTTTAAAAATAGTCCAATTTAAACATGGCCAAAGGATATAAAAAGTCACATAAAAATACAAATAGCCAATAAACTTATGAAAAGATGTTCAACTTCAAGACCAGTGAGAGAAATGGAAAAAAAAAAAAAACAGCCCAAACCGGAAGACATTACTTATACCCATTACATTGGCAAGATTTACAGACTGGTAACTTTGGCAAAAGTATCAGGAACTATGCACTCGCACAGACTGCTGGTGAAAGCATAATTTTTACAACCTTTCGGGAAGTAACTGGATATTAATCTTGAACATTAAAAACATGCATATTTTATGATCCAACAAATTCCACTCTTGCGTATGTGTCCTGCAGAAATAAAACCACCAGTAGATTAAGATTTATGAACAATATAAGAATTTTTTAATAGCATTATTTGTAGTGTAAAAACCTGGAAACAGGTTTTCAATGTCCATCAACAGAAGAAGGGTTGAATAAAATATGGTACATTTACACTAGATGGTATTCTGTTGCTGAAAAGAAAGTACATATCAGAATAGTGTAAGCTCCACAAAAGTAGGAGCCTTGTTTTTCTTACTAACTGCTATATTTCCAGGACTTAAAACGGGGCCTGGCACATAGCAGTTACTCAATAAACATCTGCTGTATTGACTCTTAAGGAAAACCATAGCCTTTTGGGTAGAAAAAGTAGTTTAAGAGTAATGTGTATGATAAAAACCAAGATACAGCCTCTATTTATATGAATGTAAAAAAATATGGAAGAATATATACCAAAACATTAACAAAAGTTACCTGAAAGTGGTGGGGGCAGTGTTGTGGGAAGGAGGGGCAGGTGGAGAAGGTAGGGGATAAAATTAGATGGGAATAGAAGATGATGATTCTATGAACTGTTCTTTGTGCTTAGATTGTTTAAATAAATATTTCTCTTATTGCAACATTCCTTTCAAGCTATCACTCTTTTCCTAAATAGCTTCTTGAAAGAGGAATCTATCTGTTTCACTTCTCTACCAGTTATTCTTCTGTGCTGGCTCCTGCTCCCCTTACTCAATTAAAAATACACTTGATTTCCTAACTCCAAAATCAAATGGACACAGTTCCTGCCCTCATGAAGTTCACAGACTGAAAAGGGAGATATTACTAACATGCCATGACTTTCATTAAGAAGTGCAAGGTGTTATAGAAGTACATAATAGGAAGATCTACTCTAATGGCGTTGGAAAGAAAGGTTAATGCAGAAAGAACATTCAGGTTTAGGTTGAAAAGGTGAGTAGCAGGTAGCTGGCCAAAGGGGCATACTGGTAAATGTTTAACAACTGATACTCCTTTTTCCCCCACAAAAAGCTCTGATTCATAGCATCTGCTGATTTCCAGGGTGGATTCTAAGCTGCTAACAGTTTAGCAATCAGCAAAGATTTCTGAAAATGTATCACTCAAGCTGTGCTGGTTCTAGCATGGCACTGGAAACATTTTATTTTTGGGGGGTGGAGAAAACGGCAAATTTAAGGTCCTTCATGTGAGAAAGGAGGAGGCATCCCATTCAAGAAAAGTAGAGAGGTTCAGCGTGACCAGAGTCCAAGGGGTAATGGTCATATGAGAATGGGGAGTTAAAGTAGACCTTGTAGGTCAAGTCAAAAATCTTTATCTGAGATTGACCTAGACTGATCAGTATTTTTATCTAAGAGCAGTAAAGGACATTTAAGCTCTTTAAACAGAGAAAAAGTGTCTAGAGTTATTTTTAAAAGTTCATTCTGGCTGTAGTAAAGAGAATGAATTGAAGGGCTTCAGAGAGTGGTTACGAGGGAGGCTCCTGCTGTCACCCAGGAAGGTCTGATATTCACATGAGTCCAGCCCACAGCAAGCAGGGAGGTACAGAAATAGACGGATTAAATGAATATTTAGGAGGCAGGGAAAAAGGGAGCCAGAGGAATCAAAGATGACTCCTGGCAATTTTGCATGAAAGCACAATGCAGAATGAATGTAATTTAAGGAGAAAGGGAACAGTGAAGAGGATCGGGTGCCTGGGGTGAAGATGAATACATTCAGAAAGTATTTGTGAGTGTCTACACTTTGCCAAGCAAAACAATGTCCCTGTTTCCATGGAGGTTGTTTAGTGGAGGACAAAGACAAACATGTTACAGGTATCGTACACACCCAATTACAAAAAGTAAGTTTTCCTCAAAATTATTCCTCAGGAAAAAAAGTTGCCTTATGTCTTTACAAAGTCTTTCAAAGAGCATATGTGCAACTATTTTAGGTTATAGAACTCACATGTTTGAAAAGTAACAAGCTGGAATCAACCTCAATCAGTAATGGTTTTGAATGCTTTTTAAGAGGTCTTCTGTACAAATCAGTAAAAGGGGAACATTTAATTAAGATTTAGCAATTTTTCCTGGGGAGTGTCAACTTACAATTACATTTAGGTATCATTATAAATGGAAGTAGGCTAAGTGGCCTGCAGTGAATTGATCTGGAGCCAATGACAGTAAGTCTTCACAAAAGTCCCTCAAATAAAAGAATATGATAGTTATGCAACTGGGATCAAAATTATACATCTAAAGAATTTAAAAAAACACCCTACCCTAAAGTATGCAAATGGTATTTTGGGTTTGTTACAGAATTTCCAGTGAGGCATTAGAAGGGATTCTCTGTATCACAAATAGCTTCAGGAAAACTTTGTGTTTTGGAAAAATATTAGATGATTCATAAACTAATTACAGTGATAACAAAGATATTGATGATAAAATGCATGTGAAGATTTGAATAAAATTGTTTCATAAAATATTTGAAAACTTTCTAAATGAATATATTATTTTCTATATAATTCTTAATGTATGTCTACAATATGCCGCACATATGAAATATAAGTAGATGTTTGACTATATCATCTACATGGCACACTGCTGGTTTCTGATCCAATATCAGTCCTCTCTTCTCCCTTAAGGAATCCCAATTTTATTTGGGAGTCACTTGCTCAGCTAAAAGTCTGCACTTCTAGTCTCTGTGGTATGTGGCTATGAGGTGTATGCAGTCTAGTCACGAAATGTAAGCAGAAGTGTTGTGCAGACCCCAGGAAAGCTCTGGTAATTAAGGAGCTTCCTTGCAGTTTATGTGGAAGATTCCCCTTATTATCCCTATTCCTGTGGTGAAGATGCCAGCACTGTATACTGAGCCCAATGCTCCCTTAAGATTCAAAGTGAGATCTTATATCCAACTATCTAGGATATTGCCACCTAGATACACCACCTCATGTTCAGTGTGCCTAAAACTAAACTCATTGTTTGTTTGCATTTCCTTTGCATTTAATGGCATCATCTGCCACTCGTCAACCAAATCAGAAACTTACTCGTCCTACGTGCCCCTCTCTGCCTCAGTCCTTATTTTCAGGATTTTATCAGTACTTGTGTATTGCCTTTTTCCTAAACATCTCTCCAGGCCAATCTGGTGCTACCTTTTTTTTTCTTGGTGCAACTGTCTTAATCGAGACCATCACTACATACTGTCTCAGCGCTTCCGGACTCAGTCCTTACTATCTACCCTCCACACTTCTGCCACAGTGATCTCAGTATCCTACATTTTGCTGACTTGCTGAAAACCTTTCAGTTACTCCTCATTAGCTAGATAAAACTCAAACTCCTTTGCATGGTTCAAAAAGTTCTTCTAAAGTATCATTCCGCCCATGTAACACTGTCCCCCCACTTTGTCTACCTGACAAACTTCTTGACATCTTTCAAGTGACTTGTCTTTTGGAAACTCTCCTCTGGCCACCTCAGGCAAAAACGATCACTTTCTTTTTTGTGCCACCACTGCACCTTGTGCACACGGTATATCTGATATCATTGCTCACTCTGCAATGCAATTTTTGGTGCTTCCTTCTCCTTAGCTGTCTTGTTTATCTGTACAGATCTAGGAACTAGAGAAATATTTGCGAGATAAATGTTTCCTCCCTTCGTTTCAACCATTTACTACTTCACATATAAACTTTGGAACAGTATTTGTTTTTAAATTGAAAGGAAAAATCCAAAATCTGGAGTTCTAGTTTAAGCAATACCCTTTGTTTCGTTATGTTTTATAGTATTGTAGAAACGACATGGATGCTTAAGTCAGAACACCTGGATTTTGCTATTTGGTGCGCATTATTGCACAGATTATTTAACCATTCTGAGCTTTAGTTTCTTCATCTATAAAATGGAGCTTGAAACACCAAACTTACCAGATTGTTGTAAAGATTAGTGACAAATGAATAAAAATTGCTGAAAGCTAATATGGCAAACAGGAGTCATTACTGCTATAGAAAAACACTTTGTAAAGTAGTATACAAATGTTAATATCAGTCAATTATTTGTGAAGTATTTTGTATATATTATTTCCTTTAATTTTCATAGCAATTCTTCCAGATATTCACTAGTATTTTTATATTCAAACATACTTATGTGTCATTTTGCAGAAAAGTAAATGGAAGCCGAAGAAGATTAAGTAACTTGCCCAATATCATGTAAGTGGCAGAACTGGAATTTGAACAGATTAGCTAACTAGAATAGCTGAACAGAATTCAGCTAAGTGGCAGAACTAGAATTTGAACAGAATAGCTAACTAGAGGACAAATCAAGAGGATCCAGGTTTTATATAGCCTTAAGCTTACACAATTTTAGGGGCTCTAAGAATACAAAAACATCTATTTCTGAAAAATTTCAAAAACATATGACCATGTGACCATATTGGTAGAGTCAGAGTTCCTCGAAGGAGCTTCTGCAAGAGAGGAGCTTGAGTGAGGGACCCTGAAGATTCATCAGCTTCAATGGAAATCCCCTTCTGAGACATGCTCTTAGCCACAATGTTTTATTTCCTCCAAGTTAGTTACATGAGGAAAAATAATGATTGTACGAGTACATTTCTTTGCACTGAAATATGGGAATAATACTATCTACCTCACAGGAAAAAAATTAGGACAAACAAACATGAAGATTTTGAGTATTAGAAAAAAATTGCCTGGCATTGAAGAAATTGGTTGTGCATTATGGATGAATCTTGAATCTACTGATGAATTCTGTGTCTCCTGCACAACCCAAATGAATTCTACAATGTCTTCCATGAAATTTTTCCCAACACTAATGCCCCTCCATTGAGTGGTCTTTTTTCCTATACCTAGGGCACCTGATATATTCCCCATTATGGCAATTATGTTATTGTGTTGTAAAGAATATTTTACAGCCTGGCTGCTGTAGCTCAGTGGATTGAGCACGGTCTGGGAACCAGAGGGTCCCGGCCCGAGTTCCAGTCGGGGCACATGCCTGGGTTGCGGGCGAGGTCCCCAGTGAGGGCCACGTGAGAGGCAACCATACATTGCTCTTTCTCCCTCCCTTCTCCTCTCTCTAAAAACAAATAAATAAAATCTTAAAAAAAAAAAAAGAATATTTTACATTTCTAGCTTCCAAAACTCATATGCTTTGCAAGCTGAGATCAGATTTTTTTTTCAACTCCCAGCAGGGATATAGTAAGAATAAGTGACTTACATTAAAATTTTTATAGCACTCTCAAATTCAGTGAATTAAATCCTGATCTTCTTCTTAAAAAAAAATCATTAATTTGAGAGCCAGTGCTACCATAAATGAAAAATATAAAACTATAAAAATCTAACCATGAATATTTGAAAAATGTCATCATCAACAGCATTATAATAGCATTATATTATATTAACATTATAACACTATCTTAGGGAAAGAGAAATAGACATTTAACCCATTTACATTCTGTTAAAGGTCAAATTAGTGTGCTCACCAAAATCTACGGCCTTCCTGGAACCTCAGAAAGTGATCTTAGTTGGAAACAGGATTGTTGCACATATAATTAGCTAAGATGATGTTTTACTGGAGTAAGCTGGGCCCTTAATATTTACTGTTCTTATAAAAAGAGAAGAGACATAGACATAGACACATGGAAGGAGAGGGTTAAGTGACTTTGACAAGGGTAGAGACTGAAGTTCTTAGCTGCAACCCAAGGAGTGCCAAGGACTGCTGACAACCACTAGAAGCTAGGAGGTTAGGGAGGATTCTTCCCTACAGATTTCAGAGGGAGCATAACCATGCTGTCACCTTGATTTTGAACTTCTCACTTCTAAAACGGTGGGATAGTACATTTCTGTTGTATTGAGCCACCTCTTTTGTGGTACTTTGCTACAGCAGCCTGGGAAACTAATATAGTGTCACAGTAAATATTTTATTTTATTAATTAGGCTATTTTCTTCACTGTACTTATTGGCAGTCTTGCCACAGGCCTGTAAGGTCCCTGAAAGTCAGGCTTGTCTGTCTTGTTAGGTCTTGTGACAGAATTCCTAGCACATGGTAGGCCCTTAGGAAGTGTTTGAGAATGAGTGAATAAATCAACACCTGAAGACAAGGATGGCAAAGATAATATCACAGACTATAACATTATTTTCCATTTGACTGAGGAGAAAACACCCAGGAATTAAAACAACATGAATGAATTTTTACTAACGCACCTGAACTTGTACTTTCAAGTTTTTCCATTTTCAAAGCACTCATCTCTAGTAGCTAAAAGACTTTTTCCTTTTTTTTTTTTGAATTTGTAACTGCTTTTACAGCCTGCTCTCACAAAGGTTGATTTGATTTCGAGGAACCAAAAGTAATTTGAAGCTAAGCCTAGTAATTAAGGCTGGTGATATAAAGCTTGGTGATAATACTAAAAAATGAGGTAGAGACTGATTCTCCAGAGAGAAAGAGACTGACTTTCCAAAACTGTAAGGATCTCTATGGAAGGCTACAGAAGATGAGCAAATGTATGGTGATGGGAAATATAAAAGATCCTTTTAAAATTTATCACCTGCATCTTTCCTTATTCTCAAGCTCCAAGAAAACGACGTCACTAAGTAATCGAATGCTCACAAGAATCTATGCCTAAGTTGGGCGGGGCGGGGCGGGGGAGGGGGGACAAAATCAGTAGAGACTCAAGAAGTCTCCGACGCCCGTACCAACCATAACGAAATCATCCTTCCGGTAGGCCTGAAACACCTGGTCAAACCCGAACGCCTCTGCCTTGATTCTGCCCAGCATGGACCTGGAGCAGAAGAAGGAAAAAAAAAGTCAGCTTCGGCCTGGGACCTCTAAGAACACATTCAGCCAGTCCCACCCACGGAACCCCTGCATGTGTGTCACTACTGCCTCGCGGGTTCACCCAGGATGGGCCGCCCCAACTCGGCCCGCCTCGACGCAAGGCCAGCGTCTCCACGGCCGCGAAGGACAAGGGGCTCTTCTATCCTTGCCCCTCGGCTTCTCACCACTGGCGGAGCCGGCTGGTGGTCTCCTTGGTGCTTAGAGACTGGAAGGTTTTCTGAGGCAGGTATCTGAAGTAGTAGCCTCCCAAATCCCCCTGCTCCCTTTCCGCCATTGTGGTCTCCGCTGCGCGCAAGTGGGGGCCGTTCCCATAGAGACGCGGCGGCCCGACGCTTTGGGGGCGGGGCCGGCCGGGCCACGCGTGCACCTGGATCGCAACGTGCCTCGTAACCGCAGGGCGTTGGCTGTCAGGAGAGGAAATCAGCTTTGCCTTTCTTGGGAGCTGGGGCCAACGCTCTTCCCCGGTACCAGGGCACTCGTACTTCACCCCTGGCTTAGAGGTTATTGTAACTAAGGGTCCCAGAGGAAGAAAAATTGCCAATACATTCTTGTAGAAATTAACTCTTAATTACTTTGTATGGGTTGATTTACTGTCTCAAATGCTGCAATCTTGGGTGCATAGTTATCTAAGTTTGATGACTCAAACATTTCTGAAGAAAAATCATTCTGACTTAATTAGGTTTATCTATTTTGGAAAACAAATGTCTATATGACTACTTAAGAAACTATTCTGTTATACCACCCGGCTATTTTTGTAAAGTTGCACCTGAAGGCTAAAACAATTTTGCCATACACATTGCAGACAATATGTTGTTTAATAGAAACACGTATTTCTTACCTTGTATTGAAAATTACCTTTTGTATCTATAATTCTTATTGTTTTGTTTTGTCTAACTGCAGTGTACCTGGCTTCAGAATGACGGTATAGTTTTGCTAATCTCTTTGCTAATTCCCTTTCCTTTCCCCCTAGTCTTCAAGAACTGATCTTGATTATTCCTTAGTCAGCAACAGCAGGAGACACAGGGAGAAAAATGCATGCCCACAGGGAATATTTTTTTTTTCCACCATTGATTAGTACTCCATTGTTTGCTATACCACAATTTAAACTTTTGTGTAGTTTACCGTTTGAGGGTATTCTCAAAGTAGCCTTGAATGATCAGGTGCATACCTTTTGATGAACTTATGCACTCATTCCTGTTGGAAACATATCCAAGATTGGAAGTGCACAGTCATAGGGTATACTGGTTTTATGCGATACTGCCAAAAAGTTTTCTAAAGTAGATCAATTTACACGCTAGCCAGCAATGTGTGAGATTTCCAGTTGTTCTACATTTTTGCAAACACATAGCCATTCTAATGATGTTGTATTCGCATTGTGATTTTAAGTTTGCATTTCCTTGATAGTTAATGTTGTCCAGCAATTTTTTATATGCATATTGGCCATTTGGATATCTTCTTCAGTGAAGAGCCTACTCAAGTGTTTTGTCCATAAAGTGTTGCCAGTCTTTTTTATTTATAGGAGGTTTATAATAGTCTGGATATGAGTCTACTGCCAGAAATATGAGGTCTGTCGAGAAGCTATCCAGCCATGTAATATGAAAAATAGAGACATTTATTGAAGAAGATATAAGGTACAAGAAACATTGTACATAAGACAATGACACCTCAGTCCCCTTCAAAGTAGGCACCTTGGGACCGCACATGGTTCTCCCAATCTCCATCAGCTGACCCATCATATTTTCCTGAATCTCATCACTGGTCTGAAATCTCTTCCCTTTCAAAGGTGATTTTAGTTTTGGGAAAAGACAGAAGTCGCAGGGTGCCAAATCTGGGCTGTAGGGGGGCTGAGTCACCTGGGTGATTTGACATTTTGCCAAAAAACTGTGCAGGAGTCGTGATCCATGAGTGGATGTATTGTCATGACGAAGCTGCCAATCACCAGTTGCCCATAGCTGTGGGCTTCTGAATCATCTGAATAGTTTCAGTGGAGGAATATTCAAACTTAATGTTCAGGTTTAACGTAAAATTTGATGCAGACTTGTTGTTTTACTTGCTCAGTCATCTTGAATGTGACGGCCAAACAGTACACATGTTCACTCAATGGCATCTACCATCCACAGACTAGTACAGTGAAGTTGTCATTGTTCACACATGCATATTCCAGTCCTCTCTCCTTGGCTGCCAGGTTACACTTGTGCTGTGCAAACTGTTCTCCTTATATTAACAATGGTTGAACTTTTTCCAGACAGACCTTGAACTTGTTGGAAATATTTTCCTTTTAGTCTGTAGCTTGCTTGCAGCTTTAATGCTCAATAATTCTTCCTTTAATGAAGCCAAATTAAGTTTCTTTTATGTGCCTTTTTTTTTCCTACAGAGACTCATGGAGCTGTTCTCACATTTATGTCCATGATTCAGCTCAAAGCTTTTTAAAAGCTCATTTCACTTTTTCCATATGGTTTTCTATTTGACTTAGCTCTACACATGATAAGAACATTGAATATTTCTATCCCACTGAATTTCAGTGAACCTTAAAAAAAAAGCCAGTAATTGTTTCTGCTTAAAACTTTATAAAAGCATTTTCCACAGGACCTAACCATATAGTAATTTTTTCTGTTTCTCCAAATTGAGATATAATTGTCATGCAGTAAATTGCAAATATTAAAAATGTACACTGTGACGAAGTTTGATATATGTACTCTGTGTTTTTTTAAATCCCGAAATAAAAATATAGATAAAATAATTTTAATTTTGGGTTTATAATGCTGATTTAGCCCTGATTGGTGTGGCTCAGTTGGTTGCGCATCATCCCACAAAGCAAAAGGTTGTGGTTTCGGTTTCCATTCCCAGTCAGGGCACATGCCTGGATTGTGGGTTCTGTCCCTGGTTGGAGCACGTATGAGAGGTAATCAATTGATGTTTCTCTCTCACATCAATGTTTCTCTCTCTCACTTTCTCCTTCCCTCCTCCTCTCTCTGAAAATAAGTAAATAAAATCTTTTTTTTTTTAAAGATGCTAATTTAAGTTTAGGAATGTCTTTGCTTATTTTTTGCATTATACAAAAGTAAATAATTTTTTTTTTTTAAATATTTTATTTATTTATTTTTAGAGAGAATGGAAGGGAGGGAGACAGAGAGGGAGAGAAACATCAATGTGTGGTTGCCTCTCACACGTCCCCCACTGGGGACCTGGCCTGCAACCCAGGCATGTGCCCTGACTGGGAATCGAACCGGGACCCTCTGGTTCCCAGCCCGCGCTCAATCCACTGAGCTACACCAGCCAGGCAAAAGTAAATAATTTTTATTGTGTTGGAGAAATCATTATCTTTTTTCAACCTTATAGTCAGTGATTCTATTTTGAATATGTAGTCTTACAGTTCAGTGTTTACTTGGAAATTGATAGTTTTCTAATTGTTAGTTGTCACTTAAATATGCATGATTGATATACATTCTATACAACCAACCTTTATTAATTCAAACTTGACAATGTTTTCATTTTTTTTAAGTTTCTCCCTATCGTTGCTAAACTTAAAATATCACAGAAATAACACGTTTAATAGAGAAACAAAGAAGCAAAAAGAATACAAATACACATAATCCCAGAGACATAATTTTTCAAGTTTTTGGAACAATGAAGAATATTTTCCTCAGGGAGATTTACCAGATAAAGATGTCTTTAGTCTAAATTTCATCAAGTCACACTTTAAGAAACCTTGGCCAGGCAAGTATATGTTGGGTTTGGGGGGATCCTTTCGTATGTATCATTTATTTTTTTATTTTTTCTTTATTTTTATTGTTGACGCTATTACATGGCCCTGTACCTCCCCCCACCAAACCTTTCATAGGTACAAAGCAGTTCTCACATTGTGTATAATTTTACACGTTTGTGGTTTCTTTTATCTTTATTGACTTTTATGATCAGTTTTGGTATTTTCACAGTATAGCTATGTTAATGGCATGGAAATGTAGTCAGATCAGAAATCAATTTCAGCTCTAGTGTCTAGGTTTCCTCACCTGTAAATTGAAGATCAATTTTTATTTTTTACTTCATGAGGTTGTCATGAAGGTTAAATTAGTTACTTGGTATGAAGTGCTTTTCACAATGACTGACACTTACAATGTATGGTTGTCATTAATATTAATGGCTAGTTTCATACGGCCTGTGGACAGAATCTCAATGTATAACTTGTGTATATAAGTCATAAAGTTTGAGTTGACATATCTCAATTTATGGCTACTCTCTAGAAGAGTGATTTTCAACTGGTGTGGTTGCAAAAATTTTTAAAACATGCAATACCTGACTATTTAGTCAGAGCCACTGACCTCATTTCCCTTAGACTGTCAAATTAAAAAATGGCAACAACCAACACAACAATAGCTGTCCAGTGTGAATTAATCAAAATTATACTTATTTTTCATCAGTTGGGCCAAAAGTATGTATAATTTGGTGTGCCGCAGAATTTTAGTAATTAGTTTATGTGTGCCATGAGATGAAAATGGCTGAAAATCACTGCTCTAGAGACATTAGGTTAGCAATGATTTTTTTCTCAGTTAGCTATTTCTAGTTTCCATCACTTAATTTCTATGAACCTCAGTTTTGCATCCTTAAAACACAGACACTAATACTGACTGCCTCATTAGATTGTAAATTGGCACTATGAGATAAGTGTGTTAATTATACTGCTGGCTCCTCTATCACTTCATTTAACTAAAATTTTACCAAGTGAAACATCATTTTGTCATTAGCTGTTATTATTCCTTCAGGTTTTACATTCCCTTCTTCTGGCCAATGAGCGCATACCCTGCATATTGCTAGGCACTATGGGAATTGTAAAACGTACAAAATATCAATCCTGCCTGCAAAGCCCTTAGGAATTCATTGGAATTCATTGTACAATTTTTGTCATATTGCTAGTTTATATATTTAAACTGTACTTCATTCTATTCATCCTTTTAAAATTCAGTACTACTCTTCTCACTAACCATTTAGTTGTTCTCTAGTTACTTTTTAAAGTTGCCAAGCTACTAGCTTTTATCTAGTAACTTAGAATACATACATACTTAACCTACAGTAAATCTGATAAAAAACATTCAATAAAATGAAGAGGGAGCTAATTATAATGTCAATTTATATCAATGTTCCAAAACAGCACTTACCTTCTACTGAGTATAAACTTTCTATAGTCCTAGTGATTTGAAAAAGATTTACCTAAAATACTTAGAAGCCAAGAACAATATTAGGTTGATTCTAGTGGCAGTATGTTCCTGATAGATAATGATAGATGTTTAACTTTTATAGAAGAATTGTCGCAGGTGGGCACAGGTAGCCAGGTTCTTGGTGATCACCAACAAAGAATTGAACCGAACACAGAAAGTTTATAGCAGAAAGAGAGTGAGCAGATTTATTTAGCAATAGTATACTCCACAGAACATGGGAGCAGGCCAACTCCAAGCAGAGATTGATCTCAGAGGCTGGAGGGATTCTATTCTTATAGGGTGGATATTTCCTGGCTAGCTTTGGCAGGGTTTTATTGTGCATGTACAAGTAGTTATATTACTTTAAAGCTACTGCGTCTGTGGTCTCCCATGATTTTCCTTGATTGGCCACCGGGGCAGGGGGTCCCACAATGTTAACTTATTAAAATGCTATTATAATGAAGCAGGGGTCATGCAGCATCTTCTGTGAAGGAGCATTCATGATTCACCATGATTCAGCGCTTTCCCAACAAGTGGGAACAACTGGTCTTAGAACTGGATCTTTGTCCTGTATCGATGTCCTTTATCTTAGCCTTAGGGCACCTCTGGAGTTTCCTCCTTCATGTCTATCTTCTGCCTCAGAATTGTTACAATCAGTATTTAGCTAGAAAAGGGGAGCAAAGGGAAGTAGATATTGAGTTTAATAAAATGGGGAGCATGAGCCTGCTTGCTTAGCCAGGAAACTACAGCCTCACACCCCAGGGGATTATAGCATTGCTCCACCAAGGGAATTAACACTTCTCCCTTCCTGCCTCCCTCTCTGTACTGGATTGTTGGGTGGTACAGGGGAAGACACTGGACCACGGAAACCTGTCAGTCTAACTAGGGGCTGTAAACCCATCCAAAGTCCATGAAAACTTGGGAAGTTCATTGGCCAATTTGAAAAAGCACCTAGCCTGTCCAAGCCCAAGCTAATGTAATCCCAGGAGAACAAAGAAGCTCTCTCTCTCCCCCCCTCTCTCTGTCTCTCTCTCTCCTGATGACCCGCACTTGCATGGTGCACACACCTGTTCTATCTATGGCAATGTGGCCCTAGCAGCTGCGTGGCCCATAGCCATGCTGACTCCACATGCAGGCTCCAGGAAGGAGCTTGAATACTGCAGCATGGTGATCGACTGCAGCATGGAACATAAGCTAAACTACCTGGATGCTAGATTGGACTGGACTTTAATATGGAGCAGAAACTCTGGACACTGGCTTTTGTTTTGGCCTTGCTGAGGGCAAGATTGGACCTTTTCCATGGCAAGACAGATGGAGATGGGACATTTGGAAGTCAGGAGGGGAACCCCCTTAATTTTACATCATCAATAAAGTTTACCATGGAAATCCACCTCCTGTGCAGGTCCCAGGAAAGTCTTTTCCTCATGACACTTCAAGAACTCATTTTCCACCAATAACAGAATGAAAAAGTTACTACAACTCTTTGAAACTTGAAAAATGTTGTTTAAAAATAAGTTATTTTGTTTAGATCAGCGGCTATTCAAACTCAGTCCATAATAAAAAATTCACTTCATCTGGGGCAAATGAAAAATAAGAGTGATGTACTTTTTCTTAAATCAAATCTGTTTCTATTACAGAATTTTATTTTTAAAGTATTCTCTCCTTTTTGTAATTAAAATATCCTTTCTTTAGAAAATTTTGATAATTAAATAAAAAAGCCTTTTTTAAATTTGGCAAAAAGTTTACAACTCTGTGCATATTAAGGTTTCTAGAGCAGAACCTTGCTACTCAAAATGTTGTGGACAGACCAACAGCATTGTCATTTGGGAGCGCATAAAAATGCAGTTTCTCTTGGCTCACTTCAGATCCACTGCATCAGAATCTGCACCTTAACAAGATTCCTCAGGTGGTTCACAAATACGTTAAATGAGAAGCGCTTGTCTGGGCAATATTCATCCATTGTACCTACCCACCTCACCCTCTTTTCCTCTTATTTTCAAAACATCGTGCGTCTCCATCTGTCCTGTTGCTCAATTCAGAAACCTGGGACTTATCGTTGATCCTACTTTGTCCCACCCCCACTTCCCATCCTCTCCCATCCTTTCCCGTATCAAATTCATCACTAAATCTCAAAATATTCTAAATGTGCATATAATCTGTCTGCTTTGCTCCAAGTTTCACTGTTGCCACTTTAGTTGAAGCCACCCTCCTCCTTCCCCTTTTTCGCTTGGATGACCACAAGTAAAACTTCCTAACTGGTCTCTTTCACTCTCATCCTCCTGACATCTATTCTGCACACAGCAGCCAGATTGAGATTTTTAAAATGATAAATCGGGCCCTGGCTGGGGAAGCTTAGTGGACTGAGAACTGGCCTGCAAATCAAAGGGTCACCTGTCCCATTCCCAGTCAGGATACATGCCTGGGTTGCAGGACAGGTCCCCAGATTGGGGACATGTGAGAGGCAACCACACGTTGATGTTTCTCTCCCTCTTTCTCTCTCCCTTCCCCTCTAAATAAATAAATAAATAAATAAAATCTTAAAAAAAATATTTAAAAAAGATAAATCAGATTCTAAATCTGCACTGATGAGAATCCTTTAGTGGGTTTGCCTTCTGTGATGCAGGGAGTTCCTCCCTCTGCCGCCTCAACCCCCACAGGTGTATTCCATGGGCGGTTTGAGGCTTTATTTCCCTGCATTGGTGGGCTGCTGGGTCTGTCCCGGTCCCCAGCTTTTCCTCCTGGTTTATCTGCGTGAAAATGAGGGACTGCCCAGTTCACCAAAATGCGGCAGGTGCACTCGGCGAAACCGGAAAGGGGACAGTTCAGTCTGTTCAGTCTGTTCAGTCCCATTTCCAGTTTCGCCGGCAGGCCCGCCACGGGGCTGGCGCCGCTCCACAAACCTCCTCTAGCCGAATGCTCTCCAGCTGGCTCCGCCCCACTTACTGGTCTGGATGAACGTCTCTTCTTTAACTCCTTGGATGTCGGACTTCCACTCAGTTCAGTTTTCTGTCAGATCTGGCTGTTTTTGTTTTTTAAAATTGTTGTTTCTCCTCTTGTGGTTGTGCGAGGAGGCCCAGTGTGTCTACCTATGCCTCCCTCTTGGCCGGAAGTCCTGAAGAAGGCAAAGTGTTCTTAATGTGCAATATGTGATGATAGTTCTGTCGCCTGTTAAATGAAATAATTCAGAAGAACTTAATATTGAAAGTTAGTCTTTAGCTTTCTCCTCAATTCCATTCTTCTGTATATCTTTTACCATTCCCCTTGGTGCGCCTGCCACTTTAAGGGGCAGAGTCTTAGGTGTTCACCTGGGCGGGGAGACTCACGGTCGTTGTGCTGTGACGCAGACTGTGGGGGCGGGACCTGAGAGAATGGTGGCGCGCTCCGCTCTCCGCACCCACTCCGCTTCCCACAAGCAAGTTGAGCCTGTGACAGGAATTCTTTTCATCCGCATGATAAAAACGTAACCCCCTGGGAATTTCCACGTCTCGAGCTCAGCTCCGTGGAAATTAACACTCCCATGCGGGTTGGCGTAAAAATCATGCTCTTGGAAAAAGGAATTCCTTAAAGGGAAATTGGATTAACTTACTTCCTAGGACTTGTTAACTTGCTGGGACCCTTCCCCTGGAACCAAGGGATTATGCTAATGGTTGCCCGGAACATCTTGCATAGCTAATGAATAGCCATTCCCATTTTGCTGTGTCCTGAGCTTCCCAATAAAAACCCGGCTAAGCCACGCTCCAGGCTTTTTTCCTGGGATGAGAGGAATCAAGCCACGTGGCCCCGGATTCCTTCCACCTGCGTGTCTCAGTGTGAGATTATTTCACGCATTCGGTTACGGTCACCCACGGGTTTCGGCTGGGACGAAATCCCCACGACATGAGCCCCTCTGCGCTGGCTCCAGAGTCGCTCCAGGGTCGGTGGATGGGCTGCACAGTTCCAAGCCCCCATGGTCTCCCCAACGAACCTCCTGTGAAGCTGGCTGTTTTTCCCGGTATCTCAATTCCCACAGGTGTTTTCAGTCGGTGGTTTGAGGTTTATTTCCCCGGTTTGCTGGGTTGCGCCTTCCTTTTTCTCCTAGTTTTTCTGCACGCGAATTAGGACCTGGCTTGTCCGCCTGTCTAGGCCCCGCTGTGTCTGGGTGGGCTTGACGCTGTCTGCGTTTTGGTCAGGCACGCCCATCTCGGTGCGCTTCTGCTTTGCCAGTCCCACTCCACAAACCGCGGTCTTGCCGTGCGCTCGCCGCCCGGTTGACTGCGGAGTGGCCGCAGGCCTGCTCTCCGCCCGGCTCCGTCCTGCTTAGCAGACTGGATGTATGTGTCTTCTTTAACTCCTTGGTTGTTGAACTTCCTCTCAGTTAGATTTTCTGTCAGATCTGGCTGTTTTTGTTTAATTAAGTTGCTGTTTTTTCCTCGTTTGGTTGCGTGTGGAGGCACGGCTTGACCGTCTATGCCTCCATCTTGCCGGAAGTCCTGGTAGTCTACATTCTTCCTTTCCAGCCTCTTTACCGATCTCCTTCCTGGGCTCCCTACTCAGGGATCCCTGGTCTGAAAAGAGCCACGCTCTTTTCCTTGTTCAGGGCCTTTGTGAAATGTATGTCCTCCACCTGGACCATCTTCCTCCCCTTTACTTTTCTCCTGACGACTTCCTGTACATTCTGCAAGTTTCAGATTAGAAATCTTCCTGACTTCCCAATTAACAGTGGTCTCCTGGTTAGTCTCTCACAACACGTACTTATCCCTCACAGCCCTTGTAACAATGTGCAATTATTTCAATATTTGTGTATTCTGTAGTTAATGTTTATCTCCTCACCAGCCAGTAAAATTCAAGATTTCAGAGACTGATAAGTCTATTCAACATTGTGTTCTTGGTGACTGGGGTAAAGGAGGAAATTCCAAAAAATTTATTGAGCAATTAAGTCAACAATTCTGATTTTACTGATCTATATTATATTATACAGGGTAGGGCAAAAGTAGGTATACAGTTGTTCATATGGAAAATAATACAATAATTTATAAACAATAATTCAAGAATAAACTCTGTATTTTATGTACTCACAACTATAAACCTACTTTTGCCCCACCCTTTATGTTATGTGTGAAAAAGACATAATTTGACTTGGTTGACCAGATATATCTATATCTATATCTATATCTATATCTATATCGATATCTATATCTATATATATATATATGTATGTATGTGTGTGTGTCTGTGTGTGTATATATATATATAAAGATTTCATTTATTTATTTTTAGACAGAGGGAAAGGGAGGGAGAAAGAGAGGGAGAGGGACATCAATGTGTGGTATCAATGTGTGGTTGCCTCGTGCATCTCACACTGGCGAACCTGGCCTGCAACCCAGGCATGTGTTCTGACTGGAAATTGAACTGGCAGCCCTTCGGTTTGCAGGTTGGCGCTCAATCCACTGAGCCACACCAGCCAGGGTGACCAGTTATATTTTTGTTGTAAGCATTAAGTTTAGCCACAGGCACACTTTCGGTCTATACCTTTTTAATTTAAAACAATTTGAGTTATTAATGTAACCAAACAAATTGGGGCTCATTCACGTGGTGCCTTGATGCATGACCCAACAATTAGTGTTGAAGGAAACAGAGTTTTATTTACAGGATTCCAACCTTGGGGGACTGAGAGCACTCCTACTCAGAGCCCTGTTCTCCCACAAGACCCAGCAATTCCCTTGCTCCCCAAAAGGCTATAAGTCAGAACCATGCCCGGAAATTCCCCATATCCTTATCTGTTCCCAAGGCAGCTGTGCAAGCAGGTCTCCATCCCCTCTGGAAGGCGCTCTTGTATGTTTCGGTGTCACCATGCTCTCGCAGCAGCTCTCTCCTTCAGGATCTGAGGTATAGTGTTCTCAGCCTCCTTGTAGTAATTCAGGATAAACATGTGCCATGTTACTGGATCATGGTGGAGTCCAGGGAGGCACATGTCCCCAGAGAGTGACTTCTCCGTACGTTCTTCAGAGAAGCAGAGGTCTGCGGCTTCAGCATTCCTGGTCACGGTTCAGCTCCATGTACCTCTGCACCTTTCACAACTCTGTGCTTAGTTAGGCAGGTCCCCACATGGCTCCATCAGCTCTCTCCTTACACCCTTCTCTCTCCCTGCATGGGTTCTTCCTCCTTACACTCATTCAGACCTAATGGCAGAATACTTCCTACCCCAGGCCACATGGTGGAATCCCCTTCTCTCTCAGTGCACCCTTATTTAATTTTTTTTAAATAATTACTTTATTGTTGTTCAATTACAGTTATTTGCATCCTCTCCCTTCCCCTC
>PVJI01016191.1:0-38719 GCA_004026765.1 Micronycteris hirsuta
GCTGAATTAACACACAACAATGGAATTTACATTAGTTTAAGGTAGGATAATGAAACTCTTGAGCAAGCAGAAAATTTTGGATTTGTTGCCTATCTCACTTGACTATATAGACTCTTATTATACCTAATTGTGGATACTACTAGCCATGATAGCAATCTATTTTGATCAACTGATTAAAAAGATGAAATCTTTAAAAAGTACACTGAGATTATACACAGAAAAAAGGAAGCTGAAATTAAGCAAAACGGGTGCTAAGTGAACATTTAAGTATAAAATAAATCTGTACATCTTTTAGTATTTTTTTATTCTTAGGGAAAAATTGGATTTCAAGTACTTTTATGCAACCTCTTTGAAGGTAGAGTCTCTGTTTTATAGAATTTGTATCTCCAGCACCTACCATAGAACATAGAAGCATAGAAGCATATAGTAGGTGCTTACTAAGAACTTGGCAGCAAGGACAGGAAGTAGACTGTGAAACTTGCTCATCCTTATTGAAGGTAGCCTGTAATTATTAAATAAATAGTAAAAGAAGGCATCCTCTATGTATGTTAACCTCCAAGTTTAACAGGAATCTTTTATCCTCCGATCACACTGTGGATCTCCCTGAAACAAAAAAGAATACCTTCTCTAACACATAAGACGTTCTGTAAGGAACATTGTACCCAGAGTTGTTGGGAACCCTTAAGCAGGCTCCTCCAGCTGGGTTCATCCTATTTGACTGCTCTCCTCTGAAGTAGACTCAGAACCCGGAGCAGAGGAAGCCAGCATGAGCTCAAGGTAGTAAGTGTCTGATGAGGGTCCACATTTTGGAAATCCAGAGCCTTGGCGAAGCCGTATCTGATTGGGCTGTGTCATCACACTGTGGTTCTCGACAGAAGGAAAGCACTCTCCACCATTATGCCAATTTGAAGAAATTTTCTGCAGACGTGTCCTAAAAACCAAATGTTTCAAGTTGTCAAATGATCAGCCCTCTTAGATTATCTTTAAAGGAAGAAAAATTATATTTTTAAATTGTACATTCTTCTGAAAAAAAAATTTTTTAGATTTTTGTTTTCTTTCATGGAGCAACTGAAATTCTGTGAAATTCATTTTCACTTAAGGTCTTAAAAGTAAATCTAGAAAGAATGGGTCATCTATCACTGATTTGATTGCCACGTAGGGCAGATTTACACACATACACATTCACTCCTTTGAGCATAGACATCACCCACAAACAGGTGACACAGAAACTTCTGCTTTTACTCACAAAGGGGACAAGGCAAGGGAAACTGGAGAACGCAACATAAATTCAGTCCTGGAAATCCAAAGTGCCCGTCCACCAACGTTGGTTCAGTGGTTTACCCTTTGTGCAAAATAGGGCAGAAAGCACCTTTAAACTTAACTTTACTCATATTGTGTTTGCAAATTTCCTTACAAAATCTGAGTCCCATCAGTCATAATTTGGAATGACAAACCTTGATTTATGTGTAATAAGGATCGTTACCTTGGGATAACCAACTCTTAGTTGCAAAGCACAAAAAACAGCACTTCCTGCTTTGGGAATGGTGTAGAGTTTTGTAAACATCTCAGAGGTAAGATAGACTCACTGCTTCAGTGACAAGCTTCGGTAACCGTTTCCTGGCTTCCTCATTCCTGAGTTTAGATGTCGTGGATTTTGGCCTGCAAAATCCGTGGGGGGACCGCCCCGATCGCATGAATCAATCTTACCCAGAGACACACTTGGAGATGAGAATCCGGCAGCCACGGGTCTTTTCCACCACCTCCATCTCGGGAAAAAGACCTCGTGGGTCGCTTAGCCGGGGGTTTTATTAGAGGCATTAAGACATATTTACATTGGATTGATTATTCATGGGATTAAGCAAAACAGGGGTAAGATTACTCATTAGCAGGGCATTAGGATGTAAATTCAGGTCCGGTGGCAGGCAGGACCAGGATAATATAATATGCAGGGCTCAGCAAGCCAGAATTTTTTAAGATACATCTTTGCCAAATTCCCATTAGAGAGTTCCCATTCCACAGATATGATCCACACTTGCCTACACAGGAATTACACGGAGCTGTGCTCAAAATGCGTAAATTCTCATGACTACATGTTAACACGTGTGTGGAAAATACTGCTACATTTAGACTTTCCAAATGTTTTATGAAATCTTTCAGGAAAACTCCTTCACCTACAGTATTCTGATTTTGTTGCTCATCTGCAATTTATACATCATATCATATAACTGGTACTTGAAGTGGTTATGTTTAAAAAGAAATTTTTTTTCTTCCATTATTCTTTTAAATTTGTCTAATGGGGCTAATTCCTCTGCTCCTGGCAATCTCAAATGTGAGGCTACCTCAAAATTATTTTGATCACTTTAGTTCATATAAGGTTTTATGGTTACTTTGTTGCAAAATACAATATTGATCCAAAAATAATAATAAAATAAACAAAAAAAAATACAATTTTGATTCAGTAATACAAAATTCCCAGTCCTTGCAGTAACCAACACTCCAATCCTTATTCAAAACTAAGACCCCACACACAAACAGTTCCATTCCCAACCCCCACCGCAGGGACTGCCGCAGGATAAGAACCTAAAAAGCCAGGAAGGGAAGTATAGCCATTCTCTCTCTTTTTTGCTCCCTCTTGCCCCACTTTCCTAACTGCTTTTCCTGGCCCCTTCCTTTCCCAACCACGGGAGGACAAAGCTGCCCCCACACTATATTTGCATCATGCATGACCCACACGTGCATGACGAGAACCATCACAGTGCCTCTGCCCTGACACAGTGAGGAGTGCAGGTTACTCAGCGCTGCCTTCAGCTTGCCCACCACAAAAGTCTACCTCCATCCCCACTCGGATTTCTTAGGCAGGGGAGAGGCCTTGCTTGATAGACTTCAAGTGAAAGGAAGGTATTCTGGGGCTGGAGGTGGAGGTAGGAGACTCACAGACATTAATAACTATCTCCAAAGTCCTCTCACTGGATCTTCTCCCTCCTGATTCTTACATCTCTCTGTGACGCAGGCTTTAAATCATCTAACCTATATCCTTAAGCACCTGCTTTGAAATTTCTGGAGAATAGTTTGTCTCCCACCTCTCTTGTTTTCTGATACATAGCCCATCTTGGTGCCTCAGTAGAAACTTCCAGTTAAAATCTGTTTACGATTGTATGCTCAATAATTACAAATAATATTTTTAACTAAATTTATGGGAATGACATTGGTTAATAAATTGTATAGGTTTCAAGTGTGCAATTCTATAATACATCCTCTGTGTATTATATTGTGTGTTCACCACCCAAAGTCAAATCTTCTTTCATCACCATATATTTGACCCCCTTTACCCTTTACTACCTCACACCCACCCCCTTTCCCTCGGATAACCACTATAGTCTTGTCTGCATCTATGAGTTTTTGTTTGCTTCTGTGTCTTTTTGTTCATTTGTCGCTTTCAGTTTTATATCCCACATATGAATGAAATCATATGGTCATTGACTTTTTCCATCTGACTTATTTCATTTAGCATGATATTCTCAACATCCACCCATGTTGTCACAAATGGCAGTATTCCGTCTTTTCTTATGGCTGAGTAGTATTTCATTGTGTATAGGTACCACATCTTTTTTATCCAATCATCTATCAAAGGATGTTTCAGTTGTTTCTATGTCTTAGCCTTTGTGAATAATGCTACATTGAACACAGGGTTACATATATCTTTATAAATAAATGTTTTCAAATTTTTGGTGTAGATACCCAGAAGAGGGATTACTGGGTCATATAATATCACTATTCTTAATTTTTTTAGGAATCTCCATACTGTTTTCTGTAGTGGCTGTACCAGTCTACATTCCCACCAGCAGTGAATGAGGGCTCCTTTTTCTCCACACCCCCTCCCACACTTGCTATTAACTTGTCTTGTTGATAATAGCTAGTCTGACAGGTGTGGGTGGTATCTCATTGTAGATTGATTTGCATTTCCTTAATAGCTAGTAAAAAGCATCTTTTCATATCTGTTAGCCATTTGTATGTTTTCTTGGGAGAAGTGTCCATTTATGTCCTCTGCCCATTTTTTAATTGGATTGTTTGTTTTTTGTTATTCAGTTGTAGGAGTTATTTATATATTTTGGGTATTAACCCCGTATCGAAGGTGTTGTTTGCAAATATCTTTTGCCATTTGGTTGGTTGCCTTTATGTTTTGTGGATGGTTTCATCTGCTGTATGGGAGCTTTTTAGTCTGATATAGTCCCATTAATTTATTTCTGCTTTGACTTCCCTTGCCTTTTTTTTTAATCCTTATTCAAGGACATGCTTATCAATTCCAGAGAGAAGGGGAGGGAGGGGGAGAGAGGGGGAAAGAAACGTTGATGTGAGAGAGAAACATTGATCAGTTGCCTCTTGCACACGCCCTGACTGGGGACCGAACCCACAACCCAGGCATATGCCCTGACTGGGAATTGAACCGTAGCACTTTTGCCTACAGGACAACACTCCAACCCACTGAGCAACACTTGCCTTTGATGTCAACTTCATAAAATATTCTCTAAGACCAAGGCCCATACATTTAATACCTATTTTTTCTTTATGTAATTTATTGTTTCAGGTCTTATATTTAGGTCCTTGGTCCATTTTGAATTAATTTTTGTATATGGCGATAAATACCAGGCTAGTTTTATTCTTTTCCATGTGTCTTTTCAATTTTTCCAGCACCATTTATTGAAGAGGCATTCTTGGTTCCTTTTTCAAAAATCACCTTCACATATACATGTGAATTTGTTTCTGGGCTCTCAATTATTTGATTAATTATTATTATTATTACTATTACTATTAAAGCTAAAAAAGCTTCCTTTATTACACAAAGCCAATACAGCTCCTTCTAAGTTCAACTGTTTGTGCATCTCTATGTTGTTCAAAGTGTTATGCTTTGATGTTAAAGACAATCGCTTCCAAGTGTCATCAGGTAGTGGCTTTCTGTGGGAGTCATCATTTGTCCCACTTGTTCCCCATTTCACATGCACCTGACACATTGCTCTAGGATGTTAAGAAGCTCTCCTGGGCCCCGGAGTAAACATATACCTAATGTTCTCCCACACCGAATTGTGCCAGAAGCAACAGAGTTCTGAGGAAGACACAATTAAAGCTGTCGCATGTGTCCCAGCTTATCGATACACTGTTTTATCGTTTTCATTAACAAAGTGCGCTCTCAATTCTGTTAGTATTTTTAAAATAATTTACTGTGTGTTCTGTTTTCATCACCTCCCAATCCATAGTATTGGTAAAACAATACATATTTAACCAGTATTTAACCAATACATTTACAGTAAAGCAAAACATGCATATTTTCATCACATTGCTTTTGTAGTTCCTTGTATGAAATCAATTCAACCATTTTTAAATTCTGTAAAATTGGGCCCCAACTTGATAAAATCAGCAAAAACCATTTCAGATTCCTCAAAGATATGCACAGTTGGAACGAGCGCTTGCCCCACGTCACTCATGCGTTCATGCATTCACTTGTTCTTCAGAAGCTCACTGAGTCCCTGCCGTGAGGCAGGCGCTCACTGTGTAGGTTGCTGCTGACACAGAGGGAAGCAAGATAAACATGACTTCTGCTCTTGCGGAAGTCACGTTCTCGTGCTTAGAGATATCCAATCATTCAATCAAGAAACAAACAAGAAAAACACTAGCTAGCAACTGATATTAGACAGAAAATTAGAGTGGAGGGTTACTAGATGAAGTAGCCTGGGAAGGCTGCTCTGGGGAGGCGACTTTAAAGCTAGATAGAATATGGCAGGGAGAGCAAGTGAGAGGCATTCGGGATGAGTCCTAGATTTCGGGTTTAACTGGGTACACTCGAAGGGTGGTCTGAGGACTGGTGGCAGTCTGCAAGCTGTCTCGTCTCCACCTTGCGATAAGTACAGAAATTCAGAGTAACCATTAAGAAATTTTTATAATAATTTGACAGAAAAACTCATGTCTTTTCAGCATGACAAATTTGCATGCTTTTATATTCTCATTTTTCTAGTAAATTCACTCTTATTTTATTTTACAAAAGTACAGGTTGGAAATTTTTAGAAACCTGGTTTTCACCATAGACAGTGTGTGGGAACGCTGGCTTAACCACTTAACCGAGCGCATGAATAGAGATGCCATTTCCTGAGCTGAGAAAGAGCAGAGTAGGAGCATTTCTGGGGACAGAAATCAAGAGGGCATTGCTGGACCATGCTAAGTTTGAGATGCCCATTGGGCACCCAAGCCATGATGTAGAGTAAATCGTTGGGTATATGACTCTAATGATACAGAGTAGACCACTGGGTTTATGAGTTCTGGGGAAAGACCAAACTTGCAGATATGGATTTGGGGCCATTTGGTATACAGAAGATATCTGAAGCTGTGGGACTGGATGGAAGCACCTACCTACAATTAGGAGCTAGCAAAGAAGACTGATAAGGAGCAGCTAGAGACAGAGAAGGAAAACCAGTATGGTGTCATGAATACCCACAGGAGAAAATGTTTCAGAAAGGAGAAGTAGCCATCTGTGCCTAATACTGCTGAGAGGTATGATAAGGTAAGAACAAATAAATGGCAGCTGGATTTGACAAATTTGGGGAGCCTAACAATAGTAATTACAGTGGAACGGTGAGAACACAATCCTAACTGGACTAGGTTAGCAAGAGAACAGGTGACAAGGAAATGATCCTGTAACAATATAAAATTTTTTCAAATAGTTTTGTTGTGAAGGAGTAGAGAGATGCAATGAAGACTGATACGGAGTCAAGGAAGATTTATTCAAGATAGATTTTCTTCATGTATACAGATGGGAATGTCCAGTAGAGACAGGAAATTGGTAATGCAGGTATCCATCAGAATACAGTTCATAGGCAGCTCTACATATTGAAATGGACATTAATAGTAGTTGTGGAAATTACATTCCATCTTCATTCCATTCCCTACAGGATTCTACAGGGGCTCCATGCTCAAGGTGAGGAATCGGGATTCACTAAGGCAGTTTGGGATTATAGTAGAGACACTGAAATCACCTTTAGTGCTCATGGTGAGGACCTGGAAATGGAACATGCCTGGTTTATTGGGGTTCCATGATATAAATCTAACATCTGAACCTTAAAAAGTTGCATCTTCAAATTATTATAGCACCTTCTTCCTCACCCATAGAAATTGAAATTGAAAGATGTTTGCCATTTTGACAGGAGTACAAAATTTCAAGCTTTGAGCAGAGACTGATGAATGAAATAGAGTTTCGCTTGGAACGTACCCCTGTTGATGAATCAGATGATGAAATCCAACATGATGAGATCCCCACAGGCAAGTGTATTGCTCCCGTCTTTGACAAAAGACTCAAGCACTTCCGGGTCACAGAAGGCTCTCCAGTCACATTCACCTGCAAAATTGTTGGAATACCTGTTCCAAAGGTAAGGGAAGATGGCCGGCCAATTGGCAAAGCAACAGCACAGAACCATAGACAGTATCTTTCTTATCAGACTCAAGTGAAGTATCTACAAAGAATAAAAACCAATACCAGAAAATTAACAAAGCCCAGATAATTTGGCTAAAAAGAGACAATCAGGAATAGGATTGTTAAGTAGGCTAAAAATAAATCAGACGTATGGGTGAGTTAGAATTTTATTAGAATTTTAAAATAAACTCCTTAGTTATGATCCTCTGCTTTGAGCCATTGATTCTCTCAACCATCAAACTCACTAAATTAATTTTTTTTTACTTAACATTTATTGAATGTCCACAATGTGCCCGTTGTTGTACAAAGCGAGCTATATTTGTATCATTACTATCAGGTTGGTAAATGCTAAAAATGTCATAAATCATTATCACTGGCTGCTGAAAAATCTTATGAGTCATCAGATTTTTTGGCAGTCAGCTGAGAGAAGGATTTACACCCAGTACTGCTGCAGCAGGGGAGCTCTCCACTCTTCTTTCACAAACAATAATTAGCATGGTGTTATCATGTAACGTTAGGGAACAAGGAAATGTAGAGGAGAGCAGCTGCAGTCAGTACTCTGTCCCATCCACTCACCCTCCACCCCCCATCTTTGACATATCTCCTTGAGACTTGCAGAACTTACCTTGAAAAATATATATATTCAAATTTTAACCAGATGAAAAATTTAGTGAGTGACTCCTGGCCTCATTCTACTCAACATGATAAACCATACTATCCTTTCAAGCAAGGTGAGCCCATCTGGACCCTGAGATCTGCAACTGCAGAAGACTGGAGCCTGTGATGGGAATAGGATAATGGGGAGATAGGCTCCTGGTTTTCTTTTTCTCCCTTTTTTTTTTCCTTGCCTCTGAAAATATGTCTGGTTCTTAGGGTATCTTTCTAAGTAATTATGAAGTACAACAAAAATAGTAAAAGCTTCATCTTGATCCTAAATTATATAGATTTTTTTTTCCCAGTAATCCATGTATCCAAGGCATGAACCAGGCATGGGCACAGACCAAAAGCCAACCTGGGATGAACAAGGAGTTACTTTGTCCCTGACTGATATGAGACAAACACCACCAAGCCAAGTGCAACTCTACCCAGATCAGGGACATTTATAGAATTTTTGACTTAAGCATTGTATGAGCGCAGGAGCATACTACACTGCTTTTAATATGTTTTATAATTACTTCTAAGTGTTTTATAAGAGATGACTCACTTGTAGAGATGGGAACCAGCCCTTTGCCCCATCCTACTCCCACTTTATTATCCTGTGAAGATGTAAAGAACAATGTATATGCTCCTTGATTATCTTTTACTTCAGGTTTACTGGTTCAAAGATGGAAAGCAGATTTCAAAGCAAAACGAGCACTGCAAAATGAAACGAGAAGGAGACGGAACATGTTCTCTGCACATTGAATCCACCACGAGTGACGACGATGGCAACTACACCATCATGGCCGCCAACCCCCAGGTGGGGACAGGGGTTCAGCATTGTGCTGCACTTCGAGGAAGGAGCGGGGGATGTCGTGAATGAGAACGTGAGACGCGCGAGTTACTGAGGATCGCTGAGGAAAACGAATGAGAAGCATTGTGACTGTGTGTAACTAAAGCACAGCATCACAATTTAAAAGACCAGTTAGCCATTGATGGGTCACTCAGCCCCTCAGCCTTTGTCAAAAAACATTAGTGGTGTCTATTTACTATATACACACCCCAGACCCATTGGGCTAAATCTCATGCTTATCAGCTCATTGACTCTCTTAAAGGGTCAATAAATTGATCTAGTCAAAAAATGATTTGTTGTTTTTGTCATTTAGAGAATAAGCATTACTTCACAAAGTCTTGTGAATATTTCTCAAACACATAACATCCTTCTTTTTTGTTTGCTGTAAAAGTTAGAAAGCCATCATCTTTTGCTTCCTCTTCTGAATGAGATTGACTTGAACTTCCCCTAAAAGATATGGCCAAATAAATATGTTCAACTACTATTAGCATAGGAATTTCTACTCTCACCCACTCCTCCTACTAAAATAGTAGTTTCGAAGATCGTCTCTATTGAGGCAAGTGTAAGAACGCTCGGCCATGATCCCTGCGTGTGGCTGCACGAGAATTCATTTTTTTACATTTGTGCTCTGTTCATTTCTAAGCTTCAAAAAATGAAAGGCATCAAAATATTCTTAAAAATCCCTCCCCATGGACTATTAACAGTGATTTAAGGAGTCATATTATATTTTTATCCCCTCAAAGAAAACAGCATATTTAGCCAAAAGGTTCATAATATGCATGTCCAAAAAAAGTATTAATATATAAATTGAAAAATGTGGAATTCTTATTTTAGTGTTGTTCATTTTCTGTTTCTCAGGGGAGAATCAGCTGTTCTGGCCACTTAATGGTACAAAGTTTGCCTATGCGCAATCGACTCACGCCTACTGGTCAGTCTCACAGGTAAAGACAATAAGGGTCTTCCTTTTCCAGCCACTCCCAAGCAACCACCCATTACAATGAGCACTGAAGTACTGGGCCCAGAAATTGTTACTTAAAGTAGTCATCAACCTATAGCATCAGTACCACTTGGGAGCTTATTGCAAATGCAGAATCCCAAGCCCCACCCCAGACCTTCTGAGTCAGAATTATATTTTAATAAGATCCCCAGGTGACTCATAAACACACTAAATTTGAAAAGCACTGACCTACAGCACACTTTTAATGCTTCAAAATTTGTAACTATCAGTAGTGCCTGTTTATGTATAAATCAGACCTGGGATCATCATTTTTTCTTTAGTGAAACAAAAACCGTTAATGCTTGTGTGGATATACACTGAATATTGTTGTTGTTGTCTCCAGGATACCAATTGTTTCTCATAAAATACTTGACTTTCTTTCTCTCTGATTTTACTAACCACTAAGCAGAAAGAGCATGGCTTTTCCTTGACTCTTATGGCGCCATAAAATCTTAGCAAAGCATTCTACAGTTGCTGACATGGATGAATTAAATTTGACTTACCAAAGAAACAAAAATAGTGACTCATATTTCAGATACAGTGTTTCACTGCTGTTGCACTATACCTTCTTCATTTTTTTTTCAAGAACAGCTGTTACTGTTGGTCATTCCGAACCAGTAAGTTCATGATAATCTTTAATGATCTGCATAATTTATAGCCAGGTTCAATTTTATTACTTGGAGACACAAGGGTTGCAGCTGCCTTGCTCTGGGTCATAAACAGGACTTCTCCTTTGGCTCTTATTTGAGGTTCAGCATGAATACTGATTTATTTGTTTATTTTGAAACTTTTGAACAACTGGTCAAACCCAAGGCTAGAGAAGCTAAGCCACTTAACCCAGAATGACTTCAGAGAGAAAGAAACTAAAGCCTGTTTATTTGACTACAGATCTCACAAGATCATCCTACAGTGTATGAGATACTTACCACTTTGTTTTTTATATCAGCTCCACACCATTATTTATTATTTGCTTATGGTCCAGCAACACTTTTTCCCTCCCTCACCACCTTCCACCCACAAAAAAAAAAAAAAAAAAGAAAAAGAAAAGAAAATCCGTTGTCCAGGCCTAATAGCCTTGCCTGCATGCCTACTGGCAGAAGTTTGTGAGCTGGTTTCTGTATTTAATGCCTCAACACATTTGTTGTTATAGAGGAAGGTCCCGAGTGCAAGAAAAAGACAAGGAGCCCCTACAGGAACGCTTCTTCCGACCGCACTTCCTTCAGGCCCCAGGAGATATGGTAGCTCACGAGGGGCGCCTCTGTCGGCTGGACTGTAAGGTAGGCCCTAGCGCCGTCCTTGGCTCCAGATCTGTTCACCTTTTGCAATTGTTTGTTTGTTTGCACTTATTTTTGGTTTTGTTTTGTAGGGTTTTTCCAAGGAAAAGAGGACGGGGGAGGGAGACAGATCGCTTTGTCTTCCCCACAATGCTATTTTGAAGTGTTTAATACTAGACAAAAATATTTCATGAAATTTTTAAGTCATTGTATCTTACTATTGGTACTGTATCAAGTTAACTCTTTGTTTGTAAAAAACAACAAAAAAGGTGATATAATTCCGACATTTTCCTTATGGTGCTTAGAAAGTCTGTTACTATAAAGCCAAAACGTGACTTTTGCATTCTTGAAGCCTTTTAAAAATTACAGTCACGAAAAGATGGCTCCAAGGCAGTTTGTGAAAACAGACAGTAGTTTCTCATGCCAATCATCATTGGTCACCTGTAGCTACTCTAATTCTTTGATCAAGAATGAGGTTCGCTTGAGCAACCTGGATATCTCCCAGTATGCAGAGAAACTTAAGTCGCCCCTTCTGCCCAGACAGAGATGCAGAGTACTGTGGAAAATTTAGATGCAAATTAGTAAAGGTTTGAGGTTAATAATTCATAAAGCCCATTTCTCTTGGTGATTGTTGCTCTCCCAAAGAATGCCTGAATAATGTTTGGAATTGACTGTTACCTCTTCCACTCTAAGCCCTAGCAGATACCCGTGCCTGGGTCCCGTCCGCGGAGTTCCTGATTTAACATCACTATGTTACATAGTGGGCATTAGGGTTTTCAAATGCTCCCCATGTGATTATATTACACAGCCAGGTTTGAGAACACTGGTTTAATGTCTGTCCTTTACTTGGGTACCTCTCGCTTATCCGGTCTGTAAGCAACATATCATCTCTGAAACTGATGCTGCAGGCCTATTTCATCTTTTAGCTTCCTAATTAATATTTATTCTAATTTAGAATGTAATTATGACCTGAATCTGGGTCTAAATACTATACAGTTTAAATTCATATGGCCATTCCTCCAATGCCTCTTGTCCTGATGTGCCTTCACTGCCCCATGTTTTGTCCCACTGTCTGGTGCCAGATAAGGATGAAAAATTCAGCCACCAAATAAATCTGCCTGTCATCCATCTGTCTGTCATTTGCCTCAGCTGTCCTGTTTTTTTTTTTTAATTAGGTGAGTGGCTTACCGCCCCCAGAGCTGACGTGGCTGCTCAATGGCCAGCCTGTACTACCAGATGCCTCCCACAAGATGCTGGTCAGAGAGACCGGAGTCCACTCTCTGCTCATTGACCCGCTCACGCAACGTGACGCAGGGACCTACACATGCGTTGCTACCAACAAAACTGGACAGAATTCCTTCAGTCTGGAACTCACTGTAGTAGGTAAGGTTCACTGCTGGGACCCTTAAACATAACTCCCTCCAAAGTTATTGCCCAAGTACACAGAACCTCTGACAGAATTACTTAGTCCTTTGCCCCACCAAGTCTAATCTGCTTTGTGCATATTAGGCATGCAATAAGTGGGAGTCATTGTAATAGTTAATTAATCAATTAATTAGTCAACTAACTGAGCACTTCTAATTTCAAGCCCTTTGCCCTACAGTTCATCATCCTGGAAAGCACAAGGCTCTTCCTCACCCCACCCTTCAAGCTTCCATGCCTTTGCATCAATGGTCCCTCTACCTAGAATGCCCTTCTCTGCCTAGCAACATCCTACTCATTCCCTAAGGCTTAATTCAAATGTCACCACCAAGGCACAGTGAATGCACCAGGCACACCCTTCTCTGTTTCCGTAGCACTTAGAAAAGGAGAGACTCTGAGAGTGCTTACTGGGTAACTGTTTACTCCTTTGCCCCCCTGAAGAGACTATGAGCATCTAGCGTCAGAGATTCTGCCTTGTTCTTGTATGTATCTCCCACGTCTGACTCCTCCTGGAACACGGAAGGTGCCCAACAAATGTTGAGTCCATAACTAAACAAGGAATGTTTACCTTATAAGATGATGTGAACAAAATTAATGCCTACAAATAAGACAGCAAGTCGTCATCACCTAAGTGATACCAGCCCTTCGGAGCAATAGTCCAGCCAGAATTAAATTTCAGAATATGTAAATTCTAGTGCTGGGCTTCCTCCCACTAGTGGCCCCTAAAGGAAATCAGAGTGGTTTCAGCATGTTAGCCCTCTCTCCAGGCTAGTGGCTGTTTCTCCGTATATCTTTTTCTTTTACTCACTCCTGATGTCTTCTTACCAACAGAGCAGAACAAGCTCATTCTGCAAGGATATATTAATCATCAGCTTTTACTTTTTTCCCACTACTTTGCTAAAATATTGACTCTGGAACCCCGAGATTTGAGATATCTTTGCCTTAATTGGTTTTGGCAAAAGAGAAAGAGAGAGAGAGAAGGAAAGAAAAGCAAGCCTACTTAGGAAGCATAATTTGTGTGTTTTTCTTTAAATAGTATACTTCTTTTAACTTTTTTGTAGCTATAAACTTCTTCAAAATAAAAGCTCAGGAAACTTCATATATATCTTCCACAAAATAAATTCTTATAAAAAAGAAAAGGAATATGTTCAGTACATAAAATATATTGTTTCTCAAAGTGTACTACTGAGCAATGAAAGAAACTCCTTAAGTTTCCCACCTACCATTTGTATTGCCTGTGTGCAACCCAGATCGTTGAGTGGTGTCTCCTACAGGATGTGCAGAGACACTTTCCTCGTTTCTTTGTTAATCATTTCTGGAGCCTTTATGAATGCAGCATGCTCCACTTAAAAGAGTGAGAAGTGTTCTGAAGGAGGTAAGGGGGTGGGTGCCCTCTCTGCTAATTGCCAGCACTGTAATGAGTTTGAGGAATGAACCCAAAGGCACTTAGTATTCAAACAAGAATGGTCCTTCTCTTGATCAGCCAAAGAGGTGAAGAAAGCCCCTGTGATCCTGGAGAAACTGCAGAACTGTGGAGTTCCCGAAGGCCACCCCGTGAGGCTGGAGTGCCGGGTGATAGGCATGCCGCCTCCCGTGTTCTACTGGAAGAAGGACAATGAGACCATCCCTTTTACCAGAGAGAGGATCAGGTACAGCCTCCTCCCACGTTCAAAGGGACTTCTAAGCGCAGCGCTTCATCCAAATAACTCTGTAGCTTTTTGAATCTGGCATCTTTCCCTGAGAGTAATGCATTTGAGTTTCGTCCATGTTATTGTACATATCAAGAGTTTCCTCCTTGTTCTTGCTGGAGGGTAGTCTGTTGTATGTATGTCTCACCATTTTAAAACCTTAATTTTTAAGTTTAAAAATGTACAAGGAGGAGCATTTGAGATCTTGCTCCTCAGCCTATGTCATCCGTTTGGCTCAAATAAATTCCTATAAAAATTTAAAACAAACAAATGAACAAGGAATTTATGAAGAACACGCATAGTTTGTATCATGTATCTTTAGTCATAGTAGTACCCAGAAAACTTCTTTGACAGTAATGAGCTAAAATAAAATAAACCAAAACAAAACATTAAGGCAGTTATACTCCTCCGCCCATCTCTACACGGTTGCTTGTAAAGTAACTTTAAGGGTCCAGTTTCTTAGAGTGGATGTCTTGCTTGATTTCCCCTAACCTCTTTTATTTCTTTGCCATTTAGGTTTTATGCCACAAGGGGGCAGGCACACAAAGGTGGCTGGTGTACAAAAATTCCTACTGAGAGTTATTTCTTCACAGTCACTGGAATGTGTCCCAGAGAATGTTGTAGCTGTCAGGTTTTACAAAATTGGGGCATCTGAGGAGTCTATGTATATGTAGGTCAGGCTTTTTCTCTGGTAAAACTTAAGCAAGAACTGAGAATATTCTCAAGCTAACACGTCAGTCTAAATGAAGGTAACATGTTAAACCCAGCCTGGAATTCTGGTGGAATTATCGGGCCTCCGTCCTCAGCCGATGTGGAGAACTGCTGACGCAGAGGAAACAGCAGGGAGAGCGTGCTAATTTGCTCCTGAACTGTAGTAACCTAAATGCTACCCGTGCCCGGTTGGTTGCATTAAGAAATACTCCCTCTAAGAAAAAAAAGAAAAAGAAAAAAGAAATACTCCCTCTATGCTAACAATTCATCTTTCCCATAGCTTCCTAATAAAGTTCTTGTTGAAATGTCCCACCTGGTTTGGAAAAGAGGTTTTTCTGGGCTTTGGTTGTGACACGTAGGGATACCGCTGGTGGGGACTATGACCTGGAAGAGCTGGAGCAACGGAGAGGGCAAGGCAAGGCCTCAGCAGGTTAATGGCTGCTCTTTTGTGACTGCTTTTCATCTTCAAGCTCACCGTTAATGTTTGCTTCAAGTTGAGTCCCCCTTTCCTCCACGTAGGGACAGGGAAGGGAGGGGCAGCAATGCAATGCTGGCTGGATTTGTCCCCTAACCTGGATAAGGATGTTTCTGTCCCCAAATACAACATGGATATATTCTTTCTTTTCTCCAGTATGCACCAGGACACAACAGGGTATGTTTGCCTCCTCATTCAGCCAGCCAAGAAATCAGACGCTGGGTGGTACACGTTGTCAGCCAAGAACGAAGTTGGCATTGTATCCTGCACTGCTCGGCTGGATATATATGGTGGGTATGATGGCATCAGTTGAATATCTGTGTGTGATGGGCAACCTAGAGAATCTTTTTTTTTTTAAGCATAGGTGTAGTATGTTTCCATGAGTGAACTTGATGGATTATATTTAAGTGCTTAAGAGGTGGTCTTTTAAAGTTATTTTGTCTTTAAAAGTAACTCAGGGCTTTGTACACTTTTACATCTTACCATGAGCTTAACCTTCTTCCAAACGAGGTCCTCTAATACTAGGGATTACAGGGACTTCAGAGTTTACATGTGCTTGTACTTCTGGTCACCCGGCATCTTCATGCCGTCTCCCTGGTGCCGAGGGCCACCCACTGGAACTCCCTCCAGCCACACCAGCAGACTTCTCCTGATACCATTAATTTATTCATTCATTTCACAAATATTTTTGTCCCAATTCCACAGACTAATAATAAAGAGCTGTCCTACAAATAATACCAAATGACATTTGTATAGTAACTTATAATTTACAAAAAATGGCACCCTTAGATCTCTCAAACCCATGAGATTTTTGTAATCGTTGTTACTCTTATTTAAATGTTGAAGAAACTGAGACTCAGAGAGGTTAAGTGACTGCACCCAGGATGCAAACCCTAGGCTTTGTATCATTCCTTTGAGCCATATTTCCAATTTTTAAAGTATTTAATGAATTAATCTTTATTAATATGTTTGTATACCCTATTCCTGTCCTCTATAATTTTGACATTAACTAGTATTTTTGGAGACATATTCCTTAGCCCAAATGAGTGATTCTTTTTTAGTCCTTTAGAAAAAATTATTGTTCACTTTTAAATATATATTTTTTAAGATTTTAGTTATTTATGTTTAGACAGAAGGGAAGGGAAGGAGAAAGACAGGGAGAGAAGCATCAATGTGTGGTTACTTCTCATGCAACCCCTACTGAGGACCTGGCCCACAACCCAGGCCTGTGCTTGACTGGGTACTGAACCAGAAACCGTTTGGTTTGCAGGCCGGTGCTCAATCCACTGAGCCACACCATTCAGGGCCAGAATTGGTCACTTTTAAGGTTTCTTGTTTATTATTGGTTTAACATGATTAACCAGAATAACAAGAGTAACTGTCTAGAGCCTAAGGTCCCTGCTATTCATAGGTGCACACCAGGTGTCTTTTTTTAAATGCCATACAGGAGGGAGCTTGGCCTGCCCCCTAGGTCTAATTTTCCTAGGTCTAATATTATGATATGTTTCTTTATCTAGGCTAACTCCTTCAACCATGTCACAGGCTTCACTGTGTCAGAAGGAAATAGGTTTCCAACTCAGTACCAATAAACCCTTAAACTGCTGACTCTTGTCCCAATCCTGCCCTCCAGTGGCCACGTTCCCTGTTCACTTTATCCTGGCTCACTTCTTGGCTCCTGTCCTGTTTCCACAGCACCAACAGGAGGTGCTATGTCCTTAGTTGGAACCTTGGGGTGGAGCTGGCGATGAAGGTCTTGGGCTAAAATCAGTCTGCTATGTCCCTTACTGTTTCCTGCTTGTCTGAGGAATGGGGGCAGTAGGCTCCCCTCTCATTAAAAAGATGGCTTTTAATAGTAGCAATTATAGTTGTCTGGGTAGGGCGTCAGGGAGAGCAGGGAAACGCTAAGAGGAGTTGGGTCTGGGGAGAGGCTTGACCAGATGGCCGCCTCCCAAGTGCCTGATCTTTAGTGGAATCACTGTAAGTTTTGTCCTCAGTTTTGTAGTTTCTGAAGTTGGATTGTATTATTTCACTCAAAAGTATTTAAACTCTGCAAAACTGATTCAAAACAATAAAATCAGCAAAGGACCAATTTATAAATAGAAATGCTAAAAGGGTCAATACCTTTCTAGAACCCAGAGCCTCGGCATTCTCCATCTGATGCTCCCCCTTCTCCACATCAAGGCCTTTTGTAATTTCTGCTGGGTAATTTCTTCTTGGTAATTTCTGAATCAGAGACCACAGCAGGGACTGGGCATTTTGGATGGGTATTTCATTCAGGCCATAATCCAAGCCTGATGATTGCTAAAAGGCAGGGTCTCCTTTGGACGGTGCTTGGTGAACACGAAACCTCTAATACATTCTCTTCTGCCCTGAACCAGGATTGGTGGCACATAATTACTCTTCAGCCTTCTTGCTACAGCTCATTGGAACCCGATCAGGGTGCTGGGTAGATAATGGCTGATTAGGGTGATGAGAGTGTGGGTAGGTGCTTCTCAGAGGTCAGGCCCAGCTTTTGGCTCCTGTTTCTGCAGGTTTCTTGTCTCCACCTTCCAAGAGCCTACAGCCCTCTCTCCACTGCCCCTCGCAGGCCTCACGCTAGGCTGGAGAGAAGGAATAATTTTGATAAATAACCCTACTCACCCACTCTTCTTTCTGATAGTCCCAGGTCTTACTGGATTAGAATCGCAGGTTCTGGGCTTAGGGATTTAAGAGATCACGAGCCCAGTTTCCCTATTTCTGGCCTAGAAGGAGACATTTTATTGCTCTCTTTTACAAATGAGGCATTTCAGACCCAGCTATAGTTAAAAGCTTTACCAAGATCCCACAGCAAGTGCTAGAGTGGCAACAGAATGCGCATCTGCAGTGCACCCGCTCGACTGCACTCCTCTGATGATAACATGTTATTTGGTCCATTTCCCAGCTCAGTGGCACCAGCAGATCCCGCCGCCCATGTCCATCCGGCCCAGTGGCAGTCGTTATGGATCTCTCACCAGTAAAGGACTTGACATTTTCTCTGCCTTCTCCTCAATGGAAAGCACGATTGTGTATTCATGCTCTTCTCGGAGTGTAGTAGAGAGTGATGAACTTTAAGAAAGTCCAGGAACCTGCTGTGCAAGGGAGCAGACTGTGGAGGGGGAAGGTGGACAAGCCAGAGCCAGTGGTTTCCAAACAACTGGATTTGAGTAAGTTCCCATGCCGCTGGACCTATGGCAAGAAGTGCTTTGTATAAGACAGCTGGGGACTCTTGCAGTCTCAGCTGGGGGAGAGATATAGGTCTGTGCCTTTTAAAGATTCCAACAAAAATGTGAGAAGACAATAACAGATGAACCAAAGATGTCATGCCGCTACCATCCGCTGCTTTGGGGAAAAGCTAGCATGCTCCCTGCCCCATGCTGTGTTAGGGATGTTTAGGCCCTACTAGGGGCAATTAGGGGCCATATGCTCGGGCTGAGAAGAGTTAGACAGTAGTGACCTTAGGTGTTACTAACACCAAACAATGCAAAGGAAAAAGATGGGAAGGTCTCCATCACCCTTCAATGATTACATTCACAGCTGTAGTTTTGATGGCTTCATTAAGACAGCTTCTACTTAGCGTTAGATCGTGCCATACAACTCACATACGTGGAGAAGCATTTTCAATTTGCTTATCCTGAGTGTACTGAGCCACACAATCAGGCAACAGAATGTGCTTGAGATACAAAATCACTGAAACACTCAATATTGCACAGTGCATTTATTCTATAGCCAAAACAGGTTCCACCCACCGGTCTGCACCATATTCGTTTGGATTCAATGGTGAGTGGCTTTTCTTTCTGAATTTATATACCCCTAGACTCTAGAACTAAGGGGTTGCTAATAAACCAACCAGAAAGAAATCTTCTGAGGAGACACTTTTTACACTACTATCTTCAATTGCCACTTGCAAAATATACAAGAATCATCATCTTCTGCCCATAAATATACTGATCCTCCTGCTCCTCCCCTCTCCCAAAAGTCCGGAAGTGTGTGAGACAGTGAGAAAAGAAGGGATGGAAGAAGGGGAGAAGCGATGGGAGACTGTTCTTCACTTGCCCTCACAGAGCAGTGGTTGTGGGAGGCGAGGTTCTTAATAGCTGTGAACTGCTCTGAGATCATTCATCAAATTGCATTTTCTCCATATAAAATATTATGCTAACTGAAAAGGAGGAGAAAAGGGGAATCTGCCTCTTTATTCTAACCCACCGATTCAAATCCTGCCTTCCAACTTAAGGAATTTTTAGACTTAAGTTCACTGCAATATCCCCAGTGCCTAGAAGGGTACTTAGCAGAGAGTAAACATTCAATAAATATCTGTTAGATGAATGAATCTTACATTAGATAGAGAAATCTACAATTCACACACCAGTCAAAAAACTGTCCTGGGAATACTCATCACAGCGCAGTTCGCCCCAGGCCCACCAGTGATAGGAACTGGAAGTGCCTGTCACCACCCCCTGTGCCTCGGTCTCTGGTGCCCTTTGAGCTGGGCACTCCCAGCAGGCATCTCACTCAAGTGAACACATCGGAGTTGCTTAGAAAGGCTTGAAATGTTCTTTTCTTTACTTCAAGGCAAGGATTTTCAGTATACAAATAAATTCATTCACACAAAAGTCACATTTGTGTATGTAAGATGCTATGCTTGGGACTGTGGGAGACACACGGACAGGAAGAAGACACAGTCCCGGCCTGCAGGGAGTGTACAGTCTAGTAGAGGAGACGAGACATGCGCCATGCAGAGTGCTGCTTCTTAGGACAAAAAAAAAGTCTGTTCTTTATCAAATGGAAGGTTCTAGTTCTCTTCATCCTATATTTTTCATGTCTCTAAAGTCAAGGTTTCAATTATTTAGCAGAATGATTGGACTTTGTTTCCTTTTTTCATGTACGCAGGAACAATACTAAAAACATAGGCAACTGCAATAAAAAATATAATGCATTTAACATAGAATACATCCTGTAAAATGTTCGGTTTCCATACTGGCTCCTATTATGACATCTATTACCCAAAGAGAAGTTTCTAACTCCAAGATTGCTTCTTCACACTTACACGCCTGACCTCCCCCTCACATTTACTTTTGTAAGCCCGACAGTTCTCCCATGAAAGGATATTCTTCATCGCTATGCGTATTAGCTTTCTGAATATTTTTTTTTATCTGTTGACTTTTAGTGTTCAACAGAGACCTGGGATAAATATTCTATTTAGCCATTAGATGGTGCTGTCGGACCGAAAATATAAAAGCCTTCCCCCTCTTCCCATGCCCCGCCCACATTTGAAATTTGAGCTATTGGCTTATATTAAAGCAGAGTTTCTCAGCCTCAGCATCATTGACTTTGGGGGCTAGATAATTCTTTGTTGGTGGAGGGGACTATCCTGTGCATTCTAGGATGCTTAGCAGCACCTGCGGCCTCTAACCACTAAACGCCAGTAGCACAGCAGCCCCTGCTGGGATTGTGGCCATATGTCCTCTGAGATGCAGAATCCCCCTTTGCTGAGAACCACTGAGTTGAACAAATCAGTGCCCTGCTTTGAGAATTCAGTTACAATGAGGAATACTTACATAAGAAATTTTAGTTCTGCTGGGTATGTCTCAATGTACCCAGCAGATTCATCATCTTCCTTTTTGTAAATGATTCTTCGACCTAGTTTAATAATTTCTATTAATGACACTTAGTAATCTAAATAAAAAGCGTCCAAGTCATTTTTTACTTCCTTTTTCCAACCAATTGATAAATCCTGCTTACTCTAACACTATTTATTTACATCCAACCCTTCCTTCTCATCCCCCTACAGTTCTCCAGTCAGACTTTCATTATTTTAGTAGTTTCCCTCAGTATTTCTGACCTCAACATCATAGAATACTTCTAAGTGTCTTTTCTACCTCTAGTCCTATTGTTTCTCCCCACTCAAATCTCGCCCAAATCTCAGCATCACTCATTCTGCCCGAAGTGCTACTCCAGCCATACCATTCCCCCATTTCAAACCCCCAGTGGCTCCCTGGAGCTAACTCAGGTGTCAGCTGTTCTGCCCTGTTGCTCCAGTATGATCCCAAAGCTTTTCACTCATTACTCAAAAAACACACCCAGTGTGGCAGCAGACGCATTAACACAGGCCCCTGCTTTCCAGCCACATGCCTTCCTTTTGTCTCTACCTGGAAGTCTCTCTCCCTAGTCAACACCTACAGAAATCTTACCTGTTCTGAAAGTCCATCTCAAAGGCCACTGCCTGTGTGAATTACTTTCTGATCCCCAGACCCCAACCAAATACAATTCTGTTTTCTTTGAAACCTTGTAGCAAATGTCTTGAGTCTGGAAGAAGAGAACTTTGCATAGTATTTTATGTAAAACACAGCTTCTATACACCTACCTACACTGGATTTTAGCTACCTGTCCTTATGGACTGTGTCAAAAGCTTGCCACGTACCTTATGAGAGCAGGCACTTAATAAATATTTACTGGCCTAAATTGAACTTTAAAATCCATGTAAGTCAATATTTGTTTTCTATATAAAGTGAATCTCCTGAGGAGTTTTTAAGAATCCTGATGCCCAAGTCCCAACCCCAAATCAGAAAGTTCTAAGTTTGGGAGATGTGGTCTAGGCATCCATGTCTTTTAAAGCTTCCCAGGTGATTCCAATGAGAACAAAGATTCAGAAGAGTCATTTCTGAACTTACCCAGAAAGTTCCAGAGGGATGCAGAAGGCATAAAGCTATAGTGTTGGCATCGGTGAAGAACACACTCCCCCTGTTGCCCACACAGTGCACGCCTGGAAAGTAGAAATAAATAGGTACTTTGGCCTCATTAGCCCCTACCATTTTGCATAATGTTCATTAAACATGTAGCATTTTCGAAGCCCCCCGGGGAACCTCAAAGACATGTAAAAACGGACCAGGGAAAGAGGAAAAGTTGGTGCAATTCATCTGGCCCTTTGTTTCAAAAAGCCGTACTGATCCCGTAAGCACCCTTCTCTCCAAAGGACTGAAGGGCTTTTTATAACGTAGTCAGTCACGGAAATGGGGATCAGAGGGAAAGCGGAGAAAGAAAATGAGCCATCAAAACTTCACTGCCTGTTTGAAACATAGTGTCCTTCACCAAAGTAAGGTTTTAATCATAACTGCCGAGTAGTAGAGCTGGTTTAATGCATTTTTCTATTTTTATTCATCACTTAACTTTCGTAGGCATCCAGTGAGGAACTAAATGGCCAAGAGACTAGCAGTGGTAGAGCTAGAGCTCTGAGTGACACATACCGTGGACAGTGACCCCAGAGGGGTCAACAACTGACTTCTGTAGGGACGGGTTGATTTGGATAACCCTCAAATGATAAATGGATTGCTTTCTAAATATTCACTTGTAAATTGGTCGTTTAAAACTCAAAATATATTTTCTTACACATGTATCACACAATGCTAGTTTCCAAAGTGAACCCGGTAAAGCCCATTTAATTCATGACTGAGTTACAGTATTTAGTACACCTGATTGGCTGATGATTTGGAATCCAGGCAAAACAGCCAATAAGAGGAGAAGAAAGACTTCTTCCTCCTCCCTTTTAGTGTCTAAGATGTGTTAAAGTTAAAGAACGTCTATGGTCCTTCTGTATCTATCCTCAGTCTGTGGTTTCTCCCCGAGTGCCCCGAACCCCACGTCCTATAATCGCCCCGCTGCAGCCCATGCCCTCTGACCCGCCCTTGTGAGCATGTCAGCTCGCTCCACTATCCGAAATGATCTAACTCCAGTTCCGGGCATCCCGGCTTGATGTTCTGAAGAAAGCAGTCCAACTGAACAGATTCAGGATGCCTTTAACTTGCCAGAGGTGCTGCATTTTAAACAGGTTGCTTTCTTACTCCCATCGACTTCTAACTGATGGAATTAGACAAAGTTAAAAAAAATCAGGCTGTGAGAGGTCTAGAAAACTGACTGGGTCAGACACCCAAATTGTCCTTGTTGGTCACAGCCTTTTTCAGGACTCCTCCCCACGTCCTCCCAAAGCACCTTCCAAGCTGAGATCCTGGCCTGAGTCTGTTTGTATATGGGCTACAAGTCAGTTGTAAACTTAAAGACAAATTTACTCATAATGACCTCTATTCAAGGTCCCCTACAGGGTCCTTGGGTAACCTGGCCTCAAAGTATTTCTTCTGAGGGTCAAGTTGAAAATCAATGTGCCTTACCAGTAAAGTCTATAGTTACTATAGTCTATTATAGTCTAATGTTCAAATTCCAAAGAGCAATAGCCTTGAAATTGCACGAAATAGAGAAAATACACTTTTCAATCCTCTGAAAATTGTGCCATAAATGCTAAGAGTAAACATAAAGAACGTGATTGTACTGTGGAGGCATATAAACACTAATTTGCCAAAAGAGTTTAATATATTAGTGAACAGAAAATGTTTTGCTAATAATAAAAATTAAAATATTTCAACATTATTTGAAAATATTTTAAGGCTGAATTGAAATCAATGTACATTTTTCTTTAAAAAGCAGAAAACAGTTCTAATTTTCAGGTTTAAAAATTACTTTTTGATGATAAAAGAGCTGATTTTTTAATGTACAAAGATATTTGTAATTTTAAAAATGAATTTTAAAAATTATCCTTATAATTGTATAAATTATTATGTGAATTGTAACCTGGTTAAAGATCTCCAGAGCTACAGAAAGATGACTGGGTTTTGGTCTTTCTAAAATGTCCAGTAGATTCACCAGACTTCTCACAGAATGTTGTATAACAATCTAAGATTAAAATTCATTCTGCTTCCTAACTGAAAAAACAAAGACACTTTTAAAAAGTAAGACTTTTAGACCAGTTTAGATTGGAAATTCATGGAGATACAAGTATAGTTTGTCACACTATGAGGTGTTCTAATACCCACAAGAAACATAAATTATTTTCATATAGTATGACAAGAGTGAATTGCTCAATGTTCTAAAATTCCAAAGAATCTGATAGTTCCACCCAGATTCAGTGAGTCATCTGCAAACTAGAGACAGATTCTTGTAATTTTCCCATAATTAATGATTGAAGAATCCAGTGAACTATATACTAGTATTGGCTGTAGTGGTCACAACCAAAAGATTACTAAATGTGTATATGTGCACAGCATAAATGAGTTCACTGCATGTTGTAAGGAGAGTTAAAACCCCTATAATTCAAATGATATAATTTGAATGCAACTGTATTTTTAACACACATTGGTAAATTAAATTTTATTTTTCAATACTGTGATTTCAGAGATACCTTATCTTCTTTTCTGATTTTTACTTACTTTTTTCAATCTTTAACATTAAACTTCTTGACAAGCCCTTCTCTCTTCCTTACCTTTATGTCAAGATAAAAATTTGTAAAATATTTAATAACACTAGGAGAGCTCCATATTTCTAGGAATTCTTAGGTGAATTCCTAGAAATAAGAGGAATTTTTGATCAATATATCTTATCAATTTTCAGATATATTTTTTAATGTTTCTATAATTCTGAGTTCTCTGTTTCTTTATCTATAAAATAAGCAAAATACTTGAACCTTTCCCAGGATGGAGGATAGGATAAATAAATAATTATAAAGAGTTTATTTTAGAGATACTAAAAAAAGTGGCCTTTTTTTTTATTCCAAGGGAAATATTTAAAAAACTTTTTTCCAAAGCAAGTAGTTAATTCATTTAAAAGTTCACATTTCTTTCCTGCCTACTTTGTTTTTTCTTAGAAGGGTAATACATAATGGTGAAATCTTCCTCCAAGATGGTATGCAGTTAAAAAATTGTATGGGAAAAAGAAATGAACTCAAGAAACATCCTACCTGCTTTCTGTGGGCAGAGTCCAGGGAAATTTATTTTGGTGTAGGGAGAATAGCCCAAGCGAACTCTGATTCTTGTGTCTATGACTGAAGCTGGTGAAAAAAATGACTCAGCAGTGCACAGAGAAACAGCAAAGGAGCTCCTGTGTTCCTTCCTGACTTAAGCAGTTCACGACAACTTCGTTGTACAGTTCCTGACCTCAGCGAAGAAACATGCTAGCATGTCAGTGGCCTTACATTGAAATGAATCAAGTTTAGGATAACAGGTAGCTGTGGACCCTCAAAAATGAGCTTATCTTTTAGTCTGTTTTTCCATTCACAGCTACATCAAATCTGAATTTACCCCAATGTTCATTTCAGCCGTGAGGACTGACAAGGATGTATTTGTGCCATAGGAATGCATCCACGTGTGCACACACGTGCACACACATGTACGTTAAGTAAGGAGTCGTGGAGCACCCATAGCTAACCTAATTTCAGTAGAATCAAGTGACACCTCTTACTTACACTTTTCCTTTCTATTCCTGCATGAGTTCTTTCCACTGGAAAACACACAGAGCCCCAGAAAACTCACAAACATGGTATGCTTCCATCTTAGGAAGCTTAAGTCAACTTATTTTCTAAGGTACTTTTTTAGTTATAGAAATCCTAATGGAAAAATCATTATCGTAGCCACTTTGAAATGTGTGAATTATGTAAACTGTATATTTTGCCACTATTAGTAGAAGACAATAAATGGATCTTGGCTTTTATTCCTGTCCCTCTGCATCGTGCATGTTAGGCTGTAGAACTGATCACTTAAGCCAAACTGTTTGTGAGCATAAACTGTGTCTTTGTTCAGAAGATATATGGTACTGTATTCCGGCATACCACGTCATCTCCATGACACCCATTGCTGTGTTCCCGTCATGCTCTCGTAAACATTTGTTGAGGGTTGTGTTTTGTTTGGAAATTTTGCAATTAGAAGAAGAAAAATAAGAATTAAAAAAACAGTATTTAATTCAACCTGGATGTTTTAAAAAGCAGTTTGGAAGATGTGATGGACTGTTTCTTTATTCATTAAATAAAAATTTATTTATTCTCAATTAATTGTTGGGTTTGTTGTGTTGTGTTTTTGTTCCCGGACTTTGTATGTGAGATGGGTAAGTTCTCACTGTCAGTGGTTTTCCTCCAGCTCACGTATTTGTTGGTTACACTACCAGTTTGAAATAGCAAACCAAACGTCCTGCGTTAATTCAATAAAAGTTGTTAAAGCTTGTAGTCACTAGTGTATTCATGACCAGACAGCAAAATGAGTATATGTTCCAAGAAGATAGGTCATATATATATGGTCTTATATGCACTTTGAAATTTCTTCTACCTTTTAAGTAATAAAGAGATATCTCTAATTGACACCTAAAGAAAGCAGAGAGCAGAGTCTAGCCAAATTCAGTCCAAAAATAGCACTTCACTTTTACTGTAAAATAGCATAATTTAAGTGAACTGAGCCTAAATCATTGAATCTCGCAGCTGTATTACCCACAACCCAAACAAATGCTATCTGGCTTATATCTAACAGAAATTTTACATCTTAATTAATATAAATGTCACCACATCAACTTAGAAACTAGCTGTGTTGGGTGTTAAGAAAGATAACCTAATCATTCCTAACATTTGCAAATACAAAGAATGAGAAGTTGATATAATCAGTTTTTGGTTAATGATATCACAGTAATATTGTTTAATTAAGTGGTTCTCAACCCTGCCAGCCCATTAGAATCACCTGGGAAACATTTTAAAAATATCTATGCCCAGACCTCACCTCAGAGCAGTTAAATCAGTTCTTGAGCCGGGAGTCCCAGACTTGGTATTTTTTCCAAGACTCCTTGGTATGATTCTAACGAGCAGTCAGAGTTGAGAACCACAGGCTTACATGGCTTTTCCCATTTTGATAGCCCACTTCACTTGTATATGATTCTTCAAGGCTTCTGACCTATGGGGCTTAGGGCTTAAACCTCCATCTTGTACCTAGGGAGTGCCTACATATAACTAGTCCAACTGAAAAGCCCTGCCCAGGGAGGGTGAGGGAGGAATCTTCTTTTATTATTTAATGCCCTTCTTAAGAGTTCTCAGGGTGCATATGGTAGTAAACTGATGAAGCATTCAGTATACTCTGTCCAGGTCTACTTATTGACTAATGCATGTACGTTCCAGGCTGCCTACCCACGGACAAGGATGGTATTGAGTTGGCCTGGGTATGAGTAGGTACTTGATAATATTTGTTGATTTATTTTTAAAAACAGAGGCCAGGTAATATATACATATTTAAATTTCAATATGTCCTGCTGTCAAACCAAAATACGGATTTTCAAAAGTGAGTAGTACAGAACATTGTAACAACTTTTAGGGTGACTAGTAATCTAAAATCTATGCTGTATATCTCAACTTCAAAAAAAAATTTACACTTGCTTTATCCAAACTCTTAATCCATAAACCATGATGGATGTCCCAACATACAGTTTTAGGAGCTTTATCAAAGATTGGATGCGGTGGATCACTGAGACCTGCTTATATTTCCCTGAAATATCTTCCAGGAAAAAAATAGTACATCAAAGCAGGTGGGAAGCTTAGGGATTTGGTAAGAGTTAAACTGCTTCCAAAGATTTCCGAAACACAGAAACAAGAAGCTAAAGGCAAGCATTCAACAGACAGATTCCCGTTCTTTCGGGAGAATGGGGATAGGGAAGGAGAGGCATGGATTAGAATCCCATCATTTTAATTAAATTGCTCAATTTCATTAAGAAAATGCTGTTAATAGCCATAAAAGAAATATTTATTGAGTGTTTATTCTGTTTAAACCTCTGCACTAAAAGCTGTAGAAAGAAAATGAAAAGAACATTCTCTTTTATAAGGTATTTTATCACAGTCCAGGTAGGGAAATGTGAACCTTACCTGAAAACAGGCTAGTGATCTTCACACATTTTTGAGAACTTCTCTGATTCATACTTTTTTTTACACTGATTTTATTCATTCTCAGGCTCTACAAACTTACTGGGGTTATTAATGAAGCCTTTGAAGTCTAAATAATTAAGCTACCGTACTTCAATAGTGAGGCAGGCAGATCCCCGAAGCCTTGTCATTAACCCAAATGCACACTGCAGAGGGGAATGTGACCAGAAAAGGGTCCTAGCATCACCACTTCTAGAACTGAGTCGGCTGCTAGACTGCAGTGTCTTCTAAGAGTTGTTGAGGTCGAGAAGTTAAACATTTCACTCTCTGATCTGCGGTGTGAAGCAAAGTCCTCAGCCCTCCTGAGTTTCTTATCAGCTATCAGAAGGGAAATTTCTCCTTAGTCTCTCAGCGGATTTCTAGAGATACACTTGTGGTTCTGCAAGTTTAAATTTATGTGCTGGGGAAGACACATTCGTTACAAACTAAATGGATTTTGATAAGTCTAACTAAGAAAGTAAAAATTTTAATGGAGACTCTCAATTACAAATAGATGGTTGTATTTGATGTTAGGTGTTGGAATCCATAATAAAAGAGTTTGGGGGTGGCATTGTTGTTTTTGTTGACTTGGGATACTTCCAAAGGTAACTTTGAGTCCTACTTATTCTAATTATTAACAAGACATTCACTCTTCCAAACGTATTCATGCTGTTGACCACAAAGTCACTCTTTCTGTTAAGGTTTGGTTTATTCATCAAATGAGTAAGCAAATTTATAAAAATAACTCAACCAAATACCATCTGTATTATTTTACTCCCATCTTGATTAGCCTTGATGGTAGTGAAGCTCTTTCTGCTCAATTTGCACTGATTAAAAGGAAATCACTTCCAAAAGCTGCATTTTTTATTTACCTTAGCGTTAGTTTATGTGTGTGTGTATGTATAGGGACAAATACAGGAACAATGTATATATATTTGGGCACTTGAAGGAATTAATAGTAACTGGCTTAATAAAGAACAAAATATTGAAGGACTGTATATCTAGTTACTTAAAACTAAATATTTCAATTAATTTAATCATTAAAAACATGAAAAATACATCTATATTTCCAAGTTGACAGAAAACTTTCAAATTAATTACTTGTACTCACATAGCTTATGTGCGGGGGTGAGTGTGGAGGAAGCACTATAAAACAGCCCATTTACCACTGGTGTGATTAGATTTAAACATTCTTTGCTCAAGTAAGCACTCAATATCATCATACCCAATTAGGCCTTTAGTGCCATCAAGAAACTAGCAGGGGACTGGCATAAAAAACAAACACGTTTTTATCTATAGTTTACAAAATCTATATTTGAATAATGTATACAGTTTTTTTAAAATACAGAGCATTCATGCCCATGTACTCTACGGGGAAAAAAAGAAAGTCTGACTACTTCATGCATACACACACAATGCACTAAGCATAAATGCATTTACAAGACAGGAAGATAGCTCTGTTTTAAGTATACACAAGGAATGGATACCGTAACTTCGTCTGAATAGGACAAACTTACAAAGTTTAAGCAAGTGATTATTTCTCTGAGGACTAAAACTGCAGTATAGCCTAATTCTATCTTAAGACTGTTTTCCCTCAAAGTAGTCCAGAAAAGGGAGGAGGGGAGCTATTTTCACAGCAATCAAAACCATTCATAAGATCCATCAATGAATTCTGCAGAATACTGACAAGAAGGGGAAAAGACAGACAATAATATTATTGTGTCCATAGACTAGTGATGCGAATAAAAGTAACCTGAAAGTTTGCTAATTTTCTAAGAACGCATCCTTGGCCACTGAAAACCCCTGCAGACACTGGGAAAAGGGGTACGGCTCCGGGGCTAGATCCCTGGGCATTCCTCGCCCCCCGCAGCCCCAGCAGGGCCGCGCGTCCTAGCTGGCCATCTGGAAGGGTTCGGGCTGGAACCCGAAGAGCCTCTGGCCATAGGGCTCGCTCTCGCCCGGCAGCTTCGCGCCCGCAAATGGGAGGTAGTGGTCCCGGCCGAAGTGCTCGCAGTGGAGATTGACCCAGTCCCGCTCGGAGCCGAATCGCTCGGCCTCAGCCAGGATGCGCGTCAGAGCCATGATGTAGCTCAGCGCCATCTGCAGGGTCTCGTACTTAGACAGCTTTTTATCCTGGCCCCACTGAGGTACCACCCTGCGTAGGCGGTCGAAGGCAGTGTTGAGCCCCTGCATGCGGCGGCGCTCGCGCGCATTGGCCGCCAGGCGCCTGCGCGCTGCGCTCTCCAGGCGGCCAGCCCCGGCGCACGTGCCCGCGCACTCCGCGCCGCCAGCGCACGGGGGCGCGGCACGCGCTCCGGTCGTGGGGTTACTGGGCTTGCAGGACTTCATTCCCCGCCGCAAGGAGGCAGGTGCCGAGCTCTCTCGCCGGCTCAGAAATTGCACGGTGGGCTGGTCTGTTGAGCAGCTCCCCAACGTGGCTCTTCTCAGCGAGTAAGTTATACACACAGCAACTCGCGTGGAATCAGAGTTTACACTGGAAAGTACGGGCCTCCGCCTTCTGGCCTACTGGATAATCAGATTGATTTCTCTTCACTTGCTCAAAGTTAGAGGAAATTGAAATGCTGAAGAGAAAGTCATTTTCCCAGTGTGAAGTTGAGAAAGAGAAGGGAACCTTCTTGCTGCAGAATTTAGTGTGGCTGGTTCGGGGAAGGCCTTTCAAGTCCTTTGGGAAAGCCCGAGGCTTCTTTTCGGAAGGTGAAATCTTTCTCGAAGCTCAGATTGGGAAGGAGCGCATTTTCCGCTGTAGCTGTGGGAGAATGCTGGATAAATCTTTGAGGGAGGAGAATTTATACCGGAGGGCTGATGGAGGAAACAGGTGGTGGCAGGTGGGCGGGCGTCCCTCGGCTTCCATCTCAGCACCTTCCTACCCTGGGAACTACAGGGGGGGAAGGGGGACGATGCACAGCAAAATCCTGACATTACAGCCTTCGTCTGTTGAAGTTTCTCCAAAGCTATGTCCAACAGTAACACACCATCTGGAGGGGCCTGGCTGTTCCCAAAAGAATAACAAGGTGGGGGTGGGGTGGGAGTGGGGCAGAGCTTGATTCATCTTTTCCCATGTCAACAGACAGCTTACATATCAAAAAGTTAACCGAAGTTTTAAATTTCTTAGAAATCGTTTGCGTTAAATATGTTGGTCTTGAAATTATACGCTGTATCAGTTTAGTATAATATTTAGCTTTGTCAAGATATGTGCCAGTTTTGGATAATGCTGATCTTGTATGTTGACATTTTAATTTTAGCTATTAGGTTGGGACAAATTAGCAGGTCCTAATATTGCAGACCTGGAATTTTACTGTGCAAATAATTTGGCTGTTTTCTGCAGAATAATTTATCATAATAATCAAAAGATATTAATGGTATGTCAAAAAATATATATTATTCTTATTATATAATTGGATTACATGGGTTGGGAAACTTAGGTAAATTAATTCAGAATTTATACTCCATTTCTCCTGACGCAGGTTCATAAATGTTTTGGGGACATACATTAAGATGATTGTCACTTAATTATTTAATTTGACATTTAAATCCAATAAAACTAATCTTAATGAACATATATGTGCAAAATAGAAACATCTAAGTAATTTGTGAGGTTTTTTTAAATAATTCCTAATGAAAGTCCCCCCCACCTCATAAAGCTCTAAATACTTCATACTTTGTGGATGTTTCAGTTGTGTAAACTGTCCTCAGTGACGATAATGAAGCATGATTTCCACTATTGATAATGATAAGCTGATTTATCCAGAGAATCCATTAGCTTGATTCTCTCATCACAGCTTCTTTCTAGCTCTTAAGGAAGAATAAAATGACAAAGAAACCTGCTCCAAATAGATTCAAGCCAGGATTATTTCTGGATTCTTCAGGAAGACCAAATATGTTCTTTTTCCTTTTGAAACATGGGTTTGTCGGCATTATTCTTAACCATTTCAGTTTAATTACATTACTAACAAACTCTCAACAGATCAGGAGTCTTTTAACTGTGACTTGCTTCCCTGACATTGCCTCAGACTGAAACCCCATCATGACTGCCGTGATTCCAAGTCCAGTCTCCCCATGAACAGTTGATTAATCCCCAGCTGAAGCAATGACAATGAAATGAAGTTGAGTGATATGAAGACAATAGAATGTAATTGAACATTAATGATCCGCAGCATGACAGATGCTGAACAGACTTTTGCATGAAGCCACTCAGCTCTGTTACTCTGGGTATTAACAAGCTTGGTCAGGAACAGTAGTCTTGTGATAGAAAAGTCTGTTATTTAGTCATCAAGATGCCACATATATTTTTTTGAGTCTTTATGGAAGTCTGCCCTATTAATGCTATTTTTTCTCATGTTCATTTATCTTGTCCCCTTCCCCAAACGAGTCTCTTCTGTGCTACTCTTTGGAGTACTTTCCTACATACTATGCACTTATTCTGGACACTAATGACCAAAGGGCTAATGAGATGCATGATTTTGCAGGCAGGGCATGTATTCAGGGTTGGTAAGATTATATGGCTTGTGCTCCAAAAGAATCAAAAGCAGCCTTGACCATGTGGCTCAGTTGTTTGGAGAGTCATTCCATAAACTGAATGGTTGCAGGTTTGATGCCTGGTCAGGGCACATGCCCAGGTTGCAGTTCCATCCCAGTTGGGATGCATATGGAAAGCAACTGGTCGGTATTTCTCCCTCTCCTCTCCTTCCCCTCTCTATAAAATCAATAAAAATTTTTAAAAAGAATCAAAAGCACAAAAAGGGAAAATAGCAAGCCGTTTTCACACAGCACAGCTATATTAAAACATAAACTAGCAGCCCTGGCTGGTGTAGCTCAGTGGATTGAGTGTGGGCTGGGAACCAAACGGTCCCGGTTCGATTCCCAATCAGGGCACATGCCTGGGTTGCAGGCCAGGTCCCCAGTGAGGACCATGTGAGAGGCAACCATACATTGCTGTTTCTCTCCCTCTCTTTCTCCCTCTTTCTACTCTCTCTAAAAATAAATAAATAAATAAAATATTTTTTAAAAATCATAAACTAGCAGATATCTATGACATGAAATTGATCCAAAGATAGAGTATTATTGCAATAAAGGGCCTTAGGAGGTATATAATAGGACATTTCTCAAATGTTTTTTGAAAGACAATTTATTACTACTATAAAGATGCTCCTGGAGAAAAGGATTCTATTGTCAAGTAAGTTTGGGAAACACATTTGCTATCTCCTGCTTGGAGAATCATGTAGCAAAATTGGTAACATTTCTAGGAAGTCCAGAAGTGAAGAAGCCTATTGACTCCAGCATTTCCTAAGCTTTCTTGAACAGAACCTTTGTTCCTAGAAAGTCCTATTAGCAGAGTTCCTTGGAACACACTTTTTAAAAACCTGATCTAAGGTGTCCCCCTTATTTTATGGAGAAAGAGATTGAGATCTGGAAACTAAACACTGCTCAACAGAGCAATTTAATGACTGAATTAAGAGGAGAAGTCTAATCTTCTGTGTCCTTTGATTTTAGAGGTTTTGAAATTATGAGATCACTTAGTACAATCCCCTGAGTTTACTAGTGGGGCAACTGAGACTCACCAGTAACTTCCCAAATTCAAACAAGTCACTAGTAAAAGTTTTAGGAATAGAATTAGAAATTTTGTGCTTGAAGGACAGTGTAGTGTCATTTATTTTATAACTCTAGTGTCTAGCACACTGCCTAGAAAATAATAGGTAATAAATGACCCAGACCGAATGGCTAGAAAATAAATTATATGAATGACAGATAGATGCCAATCAGAATGAATGCATTCTGCCCTGACTGATGTGGCTCAGTGGATTGGGTGTTGTCCTGTGAACCAAAGGTTGCCAGATTGATTCCCAGTCAGGGCACATGCCTGGGTTTTGGACCAGGTCCTTGGCTGGGGGCACGTGAGAGGCAACCGATTAATATTCCTCTCCTTCTCTTTCTCCCTCCCTTCCCCTCTCTCTACAAGTAAATAAAATCTTAAAAAAAAAAAAGAATAAATACATTCCTAGTGAATAGCCCATAAGAATGATTTTTCTTTCCTCATCCTGTAAAGAACACACACTAGCTACAGATTTTGAGTGCAAAATGGATTCTTACCAAAAATATATCCATAGCTATTTGAGCCAAAAGAACATGCATGTTAGACTAAATTTCTACAGTGTTTCTATACTGAGGGCATGATCCTGCTAGGTGAATTGGCAGTTACTATATGCCTGGAAGTTGGCCAGAAATCAAAACTGGCAGATGGAGATGGAGAGGGGGAAGATAGAAGGAGCTTACACCTGTAGGAATAGAAAAATTGGGGAAATATTTTAGAGGTAAAAGATGAATGACTGGAAATTATTACATGAAGTATGTAGAATAAGGGAGCATTTCTCAATCCATTGAGATTTTGCTTCCTGGCAATTGTCAGTTTGGCCCAAATAAACTCACCAAAAATTCTCTACAGGTTCAAATGTCTCTTACATTGACATTAACTTAGCATAGTGCAGCAGGATTCCAAAGTAGCCTACTGGGACCACCTTGCAGACCCTGACTTGCTGCTAGGTATCAGCAGGGGCCCGTTGTGCCTCACTGGCTCCTCATTTGGCAAAGGGTGAACTTGGACCCCTACTTTGGAGACTGAATCCTGACCATGTCTGCCCCTCAGGCTGGAACTCCAGAAAAAGTGCATAGGCCTTTTTCCCAGGAAGGCTGGGGAAATCTGTGAGCCAGAGGAGCTTCAGATCAGGACAGATAGGAACAGGGGAGCAGCTGCGATGGCTTTAGGAATCCCAGCAAACATAAAGGGGGAGGTGACTTCTGCCTAGACCTCCCCATCTGCCTAGGCTTCCTGACAAAACCTCTGAACCTGGACTGTGGGCACAACTTCTGTCAAGCCGGCATCACTGCAAACAACAAGGAGTCCATGATCAGCAAAGAAGGAGAGAGGAGCTGCCCTGTGTGCCGAGTCAGTTACCAGCCTGAAATCCTGGGGCCTATCAGCATGTGGCCAACCTAGTAGAGACACTTAGAGGGGTCATTTTGAGCCCAGAAGAGGAACAACAGAGAGATCTCTGTGTGCACCATGGAGAGAAACTCCTGCTCTTCTGTACAGAGGATGGGAAGTTCATTTGCTGGCTTTGCAAGCAGTCTCAAGAGCACCGAGGTCACCACACCTTCATCATGGAGGATGTTGCCCCAGGAGTACAAGGAGAAGGTCCAGGCAGCTTTGGACAGGCTGAGGGCAGAGCACCAGGAAGCTGAAAAGTTGGAAACTGACAGCAGAGAAGAGAGAACTTCCTGGAAGAATCCAATATAAAATGACAGCCAAAGTTTCCGGGATTGTTTTAAAACACTGAGAGGCATCCTGGACACTGAGGAGCAGAAGGAGCTGCAAAAGCTGGAGAAGGAGGAGAAAGATATTCTCCATGGCCTGGAATAGGCTGAGAGTGAGCTCGTCCAGCCGAGCCAGATGTTGAGAGATATCATCTCAGATCTGGAGCATCAGTTGCAGGGGTCAACAATGAAAAGTTTACAGGATGTGAATGGCATCATGGAAAGGAGTAAGACCTTCAGTCTGAAGAAGCCAAAAACTATCTCCAAGGAACAAAGGAGAATGTTCTAAGTTCCTTACCTGAGTAGTATGCTGAAAGTGTTTAATGAGCCGACACATGTGCGCGGCTATTGGGTTCACATTACCCCGTACCCTCCCAAGAACACACCAAATGTTGCCATTTCTGTGTATCAGAGACAAGTGAGATACGAATACTGTTTCAACCTATAAATACAAATCAAAACAATGATTATGCTGTACTCAGTATGCCAATTATCACATCAGGGAAACATTATTGGGAGGTAGATGTGTGAGAGGAACATGCCTGGATCTTGGGGGTGTATGGCAAAATACTTTGTTAACTCTAGTTATCAATCTAAAAATGGCCATTGGGTTATAAGGTTACAGAATCAGTTTGAACATAAGGCTTTTGTGGATTCACCCTTCTTGGATGCCTATATCTTAACCCTCTCCCTGACTGTTCCTCCCTGTTGCGTTGGTGTTTGCCTGGACTATGACGCTGGCACTTTCTCATTTTTAATGTTACAGACCATGGGTTTCTCATCTATAAATTCTCTTCATATTCCTTTTCTCAGAAAGTTTTTCTGTATTTCAGTCCTATGACAGGTACTGCCTCCATGACACTGTGTTCTCCAAGCTCTTAAACCTCTTACACCCTCCCCCACTTCTCCGTCTTGGGTGCACCCAACACACTGAGCTTATCTGCACCATTCTCACCAACTTTTTATTGCTGCCTCCGCCCTTGTTTTTCACTTCAACATCCTGCATTCCACAACAGCGTACAGTTTGCCTTGTGTCGTGCATATCTGTTTGCGTTAGTAAAAGAATCTTAATTCACTATTTTCTGTAATCCCAAAGAAAATGACTAATGCCTCATAAAAAAGACCTATATGGAGATGACATCTATGCCAAATTTTTACAAGTTCATTTCCTATGCCACTGAGAAGAATAAGGAAAGCTTTTCAACAACTTTTTTTAATTCAAGACCTTCTATAAGGGTCATTCACTACAGAATGCGTTCTCAAGGATGTGTCAGTTTGCCCATGATGTTCCTTATTCATCAAGGAGTGAAGGAGAGTATCATAAATAATATGTATTAAGTGGAAGTTTTCTGTCCAGAGTGTCTGAGTTCAAGTCCAGTCTCTCCAAATACATGCAGCGTAACCTTGAATAAGATACTTGAATGCTGGCTTTATTTACTAAAAATAGTTCTGGTATAAAAAACACACCATAGTTAGGATCCTTGTGAGAAGAAAAATGTCATTAAGTATAAAACATGTAAGACTCTCGACTTCCGGCCAAGATGGAGGTGTAGGTAGACATATTGTGCCTCCTTGCACAACCAAAAGATGGGAAAACAACAATTTAAAGACAAAAAAACAACCAGAACTGACAGAAAATCAAACTTTATGGAAGTCTGACAATCAAAGAGTTAAAAACACGTTCATCCAGACCGGTAAGCAGGGCAGAGCTGGGTGCACATAGGGACTGCAGTTTATGAAGTGGGGTGTGCAACGCTGCAGCAGGTGGGGGGCAGAGGGGGGCGTCCACAGCTGGCAGACTTGGACCCAGTGGGACCAAGGCCAGTGGAGGGGTTAGTCTCACATTCTCGAGCTCACAGATAAATCAGGAGAAAAAGTTGAGGAGCAGAGCAGACCATGCAGCCCAGGGGCCCAGCACAGGGAAATAAAACCTCAAACCACCTATTGAAAACACCTGTAGAGGTGGAGGTGGCAGTGGGAGGAACTCCCAGACTCACAGGGGAGTTTGTTGGAAAGACCCACAGGGTCCTAGAACAAGCCCACCCATGTGGGAATCAGCACCAGAAGGGCCCAATTTGCTTGTGGTAGCCAGCGGAGCAAGTGCCATTGTGCCCTCTTAGACCCCTCCCCACAGACAGTGTCACAGCGCCGTGAGGTGGGTCGCCCACCCTGGTGAACACCTAAGGCTCCGCCCCTTCATATGTAACAGGCATGCCCAGAGGAAAAAAAATTGCCCAAATGAAAGAGCAGATCAAAACTCCAGAAAAAATACAACTAAGCCACAAAGAGATAGCCAGCCTATCAGATGCACAGTTCAAAACATCCTGGTTATCAGGATGCTCACAGAATTGGTTGAATTTGGTTGCAAATTAGATGAAAAAATGAAGGATAAGCTAAATGAAATGAGGGGAAATATGCAGGGAACCAGTAGGGATGAGAAGGAAACTGGGACTCAAATCAACGTGTGGACCAGAAGGAAGAAAGAAACATTCAACCAGAAAAGAATGAAGAAACAAGAGTTCAAAAAAATGAGGAGAGGCTTGGGAACCACCAGGACATCTATAAATGTCCCAACATCCAAGTCATAGGGGTGCCAGAAGGAGAAGAGGAAGACCAAGGGATTGAAAACTTATTTGAACAAATAATCAAGGAAAACTTCCCCAAGTTGGTGAAGGAAACAGATTTCCAGGAAGCTCAGAGGGTCCCAAAGAACTTGGACCCAAAGAGGAACACACCAAGACACATCACAATGACATTACCCAAGATTAAAAATAAGGAGAGATGTCTCTGAGCAAAAAAGAAAAAAGAAAAAAAAAAAATAAGGAGAGAATCTTAGAAGCAGCAAGAGAAAAGGAGACAATCACCTACAAAGGAGTTCTCATAAGACTCTCAGCTGATTTCTCAAAAGAGGCCTTTCAGGCAAGAAGGGGCTGGAAAGAAGTTTATCAAGTCATGAAAGGCAAGGACCTACATCCAAGAATACTCTATCCAGCAAAACTTTCATTTAGAATGGAAGGGCAGATAAAGTGCTTCTCAGATAAGGTCAAGTTCAAGGAGTTCATCATCACCCAGCCTTTATTATATGAAATGTTAAAGGGATTTATATAAGACATGG